>PVLA01004640.1:0-169885 GCA_004027455.1 Hydrochoerus hydrochaeris | reverse complement strand
AAGAAAGAAAGAAAGAAAGAAAGAAAGAAAGAAAGAAAGAAAGAAAGAAAGAAAGAAAGAGGCAAACCTACTCTTTGAAAGTCTGAAACACTTCACTTGTCTGAAATCCAGATATGGCCATGACTAGAGCGCTAGTATTTTTAAGTTCTCTGGTCAATTTTGGGGGGAGATGAAGCTTGGATAAACTGGCAGAGATGTTTGTCACTTTCTTTGCCTTTAAAATCACCTGCAGTAGGTGTTAATTCATATGTGACTTTTTAAAGATAATTTACAAAAGCAATCTATAAACAGTCCAGTTCTACTAAAAAGCATCCACTTGATAGATGCCCATTACCCTGATCTGCCTTTGACACATTGTATACACACAGAAATATTAACATTTCATTGTTCTGCATATGTATTTTAGAAATTTACACTTAAAATAACCAATTTTTGTTCATTTAAAAAGAAAATTAATTTACTCAGTGACTCGCCTCCTGTTAACACTAACAAATAGATTGCTACAAACCTCTGACTGGTAGTCCCTCAAATCTTAAATTCATTCCATAATAAAGACTTCACAAAAAATAAGTGAATTCATTAGAATTTTAAGAAAAATATTTCCTGAAACCAATAACATTTACCATTGATTTCTGCCTGATAAAGTACTAGATGTTGGAGATACACAGATTATACATGCTCCCTGATAGGAAGAAGTCAGAGTTAGAGACAAGAAACAGGCCCTGTATCCTGAGTTCCAAAGCATAAAATAAAAATTAATTCCAAAGTTAAAATAAAAAACAATTCATTAGAAGTTAAGCTAGATATTTTTCATGAGCAAGATCATTTTCTATAGTTTACAGGTCATTTTTTGCTTGTCTAAATGACTTTAAATGTTAATGTGATTTTAATATATAGTGAATTCTGTAATTGTGGAAAATCAAAACCAACCCAGTCATTGAAGTTTCATACTTCCTACATTGTAATCAAACTGATGATTCTATTTTGGGGTTCACATGCACTAAAAATGATTTTTACTCAAATATAGAATGGTTTTGCCAAAGTAGTATTTCTAACTTATTGCTGCTAAGTAAACTAGCTATTAAATTGACATTAGGGTCATACGTACTTAAATGTCATTACTAAACATCTTGGTAGTGACATTTAAGTATATATGACCCCAATGTTAATTTAATATATAAAATATTAATTTTATATATTATTATGTATTTATAATATATTAATATATATTATTATGTATTACATAATTTAATATATTATATAATATATTATAAAATATATAATATATTATTTAAAATAAAATATTATTTAAGATGTTAATTTAATATATATATTAATATTAATTATGTACATGGAAATAAATATTTTTGCAGCCGTTGTTTTGGTCAATGATAATGGATGATGATGATTATGCTACTAAATCTATGAATAAATGATCATTTGATTTTGTGAGATGATTCCAAGAAATCAACCACAAATTTTTCAGTGATTCCTTTCTCACCACAATAATTTGCTAAAGCTAAATTTAAAAAAAAAAGCAACAATGCCCTCTCTCTTTCTTCCACTCTCCGCTTCGTGCAAGTCTTCTACACACAGTAGAGCGTGATGTCCAGATGCTGCAGATCCTTCCAAGATGAGATGCATTTAACTTTGTTTACAGAAGCATGGCATGGAGTGAGCTGGTAGTTACTCTTTTGATTCAGCTTATTTGGAAGAATGTTAGAGGATAACTTCTATTTAAAATTTCTAGTTATTTGTTTTTCTTTTCTGGTGCCTCTTTTTACATGCACTAAGCTGGAGAATCACCCGGGAGATGATTCTCTTCCTATCAGGAGGTAGCATGTAGTTAGAAATGGGATAATAAAAAAGAGAAATACAGAATTTCATTGCAGCAACCCAGGGCGTCTTCTTTATTTTGCATAAATTGTTATGAATATTGCCACTACCAAACTATATTTTATACCCACAAATAAATTATTTCTGGAGTACATACTTGTTTTGGTCAATGATAATTATGATGACAATGATGATACTACTAATCTATTAATAATTGATCACTGTTTTGTGGGTTAAGTTATGCCAACATATCAACCACAAATTCTTGACTACTTTCTTGTAACTATTTTCTATCAACTTGTTTAGTGACACAGGAGTAAGATAACATTATGTGACAGAGATTTGGTCTTCTAAGACTTGGTTGAATGTAGAGTCAAGTTTCAGACTGAAGTCTTATAACTGTAGGGCACTTAGAAATTTATCAAGTGTTCAGCATTATGGAATGACCGTATAGAACAAAGTTTCAGGATACAAAGTTAAACAGAGCCTGTGATGTTGATTTGTGAACACAAACTGTGGCATGTACTTTGTACTGGTATGAACGCATCTAATTGTATTCACCATAGGCAGGAAGTTGAACACTATTAACATCCTTATTAAGCATAAACTACTTGGGGCAAAGAGAGTTTGAAACTCAAAAGATAAATGCACAATGAGAAAGTTGGTAGGAGGAGGACAGAAGATGAGTTTGATATGAGAGTGGGATGGAGAGCTGGAGGAAAAAGCACAAAGCAGAACAGCAGCTGGGTGGACCAGAGGACAGCATTTTCATGGAACAATGGCGGAGAGATAAAGGTGGATTCTGGAAGGTCTCAAAAATCGGGAAGAGGGCACTGGAACTGGCACTGGAAGGCAGTAGATGAGTTTTCGTTGTAATGAAAGTTAGCTGGTAATCAACAGAAGACACAAAAAAAGTGTGTAACAGTAGCCTCATAACACTGCTGGTTAAAATAGGAATTGTAGGAAAAGATAAGACTCCAACCCCCAGATTATATACAGTTTTTTGTCTTTCTTTCAGTTCTACCTATAATATAACTGCAGTCAACTCTTCATACCTACACGAGTCGTATCTACAGATTCAACCAATGGAACAAAAAATTAGGGAAAAATTGAATCTGTGCTGCACATGTACAAACTTTGTACTATTGTCTTTATTTCCTAAATAATTCAGTATAACAACTGTGAACATTTACATTATGTTCAGCATTTGGATTACTTTAGGTATTAGAAATAATCTACTGGGAAGATGCGTGCAGTTGTACGCAGGAGTACAGTATTCTATGCTTGAGGTTTGAGCATTCACAGATGTTGGTTTCCACAGGGCATCTTGGAAACAGTTCTCAGTGGATATAGAAGAGTGAGTGCATATTGTGTGTGTGGTAGACATTTTATTGGTCATGACCCAAGGGGGTGACTTTAGGGGGAAATTGAGGCATGAGAATACAAAAGAATAATACAGAAAACACAGCAGGGTAAAATAGAAGTTGTGTGTTGCTGGTGAATGAGGGCAGGAAAGAATGAATGGGAAGAAACGAAGCTGAAAAGCAGGAAGGTTGCCAGGGACCATTCTTGCCTTGTAAAACCTTGGACTTTATCCAGTCGGCAGTAGGAAGCTTCCTGAAAGGGTAGATTGGGGAAAAGGTGGAGTCTCCTTTTTGTTTTTGCTCTACCACTCTAGCATATACACATGGAGAAAGTACAGCATTCATTTTCTGGATTCTGACTCATTGCTAGGTTGTGAAATCAATTTAATGGGTTGTGACTAACAATACATTTAAGTGAGATCACGGAATGGAATGGGCAGACTATAATGCAATAAAAGAATCAGAGTTCATTGAAACTTGGAAGGTAAGTTTTACTTTGTGAAAATTTTTTCTATGATATATGCAGTTATATCTATATCTATCTGTAAGTAAAAATCTAGACAGGAAGAAAGATGTGTGGAGAGTACATAATAGAGGCAAGGAAAGAGGACAAAAAGAACAGGAAAATATTGAAGGAATGAAGGAAGGAAAATAAGGAAAGGAGGAAAATGAACACGAATTGTGTCTTGTGTGCATATGTATGGGAGAGGGCAATGTGGTGGTGATGTGAAATACGTATCTTACTGGGGATCTTGGTCAACAGTGTTTGAAAGCTACTGGTATAGCGACGTGTTTGAGAAGGAGGAGACCAGAAGCTATTAGAAGGTTATGGCTGAGCTAATCCAGGATGTGATGGAAAGGATATCTGGGGATGAGGGGAAAGAGGAGGAAGAAGGGAAGTAAAAGTAAACAAGGATCAAGATATGATATGGTTATGTATCAGTTTTCCACAATGAATACATTACACATGAGTGTAGTCATATATACTAATATACTAATAAAATACAGTAGTAACTTGACTTGCAAACTTCACAACTCTGGGGAAAATGGCCATGCTCATATTTGTGCAGAGAAGATGGTCACGGTTGTGTTTTTCATTCAATGTAGAGTTCATGAGCAAAAACAAAATTTTGTCAATTGCTTCTGTTTGTTAACCAAATTGTTGACAAACAAACATGTTCATCAAAGGAGGCTCCACTATATGTCTATACTATTAAAATATACTAATGAAGTAAACTCATATACTAACAAAAAAGGAATTTATTCACAGCTTGTATCTATACTTAGCTAGGATGATGTTGAACAGCACAGGGTGGAATCTTAATGCAGGTGCCAAACGTTAGTAAATATGAGGAAATAGCAGTTTGAGAGACGACTATATTCAACAGGTTATAAGAGCTAGATGACATAGTGGTCTGCAATATTGTGTGAGCCAAAGAACAGTAGGGAAAGTAACCTCTATGTAACAGCAACAAAGTTCTTTGGAGAGCCTTGCTGAAGAGAAGAGGGTGAAGAAGATATTCGACCTTTGACAAAGGGCATGGGGGGATGGTTTACAATAGACAGTGTACACGAGGGCAACATTGCACAGATGGCTCTCAGAGGAAGGGCTAGAGAGTACAATTGGAATGAGCTTGTGAGGGTGTCTTATTTAGAGAGGGGATGAAACATGTTCCGAGGCAGAATATTTTCACTTCCTCCTCCAGTTCCAACCTATCGATGGTCTAGCCCAGAGGGAGGTGCACAGGACCTTGTGCTAAAACAGTCTTTCTGGAAAGTTCAGCAGACGCTTGTCTGCAAAGAAAGAAAAAGAAAGGGAGTTTACTGTCCAGCACAGTGTAAGGATAATTTTCTGCTTTTCATTACTTGTACTTTTCCCATATCCATTTTTCCTGTGTATGGACAGTATTAATAGAACCACAGTAAGGGTTATTAGAATTATGCAAACTGCTATAATGACAAATTGCTTTTATAATATACCTTTAAAGCTAGTTTGTAAGGTTGTTTTATATTTTTGTTACACTCATTTATATTTATTGAATTTTCCTCTTGTTTTTGATATTTGAAATGTTACTGAGTAATTGTTTATGATTACTTAGGAAAAAACATACCAATACATATAGTAGCAAACACATATTTTTAAATTTAAAAATCTTAATTTTTCTAGAGTTTTTAAAAGATTAATTTAAAATATTAATAAATAAGAATTCTGGGTGGCTTCATTAATATACTCTATTGCATGTATGCATGTATGCACACACACACTTTTAGTAGACTCAAATACAGAATTCCTAAACACTGGCTTTGAGGTAAGGATGATTACCGTTTGTTGGAATGCAAAGTTTTAGACATACAATAAATACTTTTAAATGCCAAGCAGAATAGTGTAAAATGTAAATTAATGAAACCGTATTTGTGCTTTCTGATGTCTTCCTGATTGTGAATGCTGAACAATCATAATTTTACACTAGTTGATTTTTTAAATTTTAATCATGTTATAACTTTGAATCTGCATTCAGACCATGTATATGTATATAATAATTTTATATTGGTTTAAAGTAGCTCAGCTTTAATACTAACCTCAAATTCGGAATCAACTATCTGACCACTTACATGGATGATGGCAGTAGCAGTTGAGTAACCACTTAAGCAAAAGCAATATTTAAAATATCATGCTCTCTAACAGCCTGAGCATATGTCATCTTAGAGTACAGGAATCCTTAGTTGACACTACGGGGCTTACTGAGCACTGTTGGCTCCTACAGGGAACTGTCCTCACAGATTCCTTAAAATTGAGTTATTGCATATTTCATTCAGCTTTAGTGTCATGAACACTGAGGGTGGACTCTAAAACAGGTCCGGGACTGCTGTTTGTGGGCTGATTAATTTAGGCACAGTTCTATTAAGACAGAGCATTCAGATAACAGGATTTTGCATGAGCAGATGTCCATTTAGGAATCACAGGCCTGTTGTCACTGCCATTTGTTAATTTAGGTTGTCAGAGGAGGAATGTGAAAAAATGAAAATGAATCCCAAATCTTGGCCGAAGCTAGAGGTGCCTCTGTAGATACCAGTGACAGATTTGTAACCTCTAGTCAGTGCATACTGATGGACAATAGTGACAAGCCATCCCACCAGCGCACCTATGCATCACATGTATGTCCCAGTGAAGTGAGGTCTTGTGTTTCTCGCTGCTTTAGTTTTATATATTGAAATCTTTCACTTATTTCTATACAGACAACATATTCCGGTAATTCTTTCAACTCCTCACCTTCAACTACCAAATTTCCTTCAACCTAGGCAATCATCTTTTACCTTTTAATAAATAGAATCAATGTGGTAGTACGTAAGACTTTCTGCATCTTTTTTTACTTAAAAATAAGTTTTAGAAGCTATTCTATGTCAACACATAACATATTCCCTTTTTGTGATTTTTATGATTGCTTGATATTCCTTGACATTAAAGATGTATATTCTCCATAGATAAATATTTGGGTTCTTTTCAACATTCTGCTCTTAGAGACAGTAATTGCATACTATGTTTACTATGTAACCAGGCTTGCGTACTATTTTGCACAACAGCATGCCTGTCTGCAAGATACACTTTTGCTTGAACTAGAATCCAAAAGTATGTGATTTGAAATCTTAACAAATATGACCAAATTACATTCCCATCATCTGTATGTAAGCAAGCCTGTTTTTCATTATTCTCACCATATCATGTTACCAGAATGTTAGAACTTTTCCATCATAAGAAGTTTTAAAAACCAAAGTATAAGACAAATTTGTATTTCTCTTATGATGAGTTGTCCATCTTTAACTATGTTTGAGTCATTTTCAGTTGCTTTTTGGTATATTTTTATTTCTGAATGTATTATTAAACCCTGATTGTCTAAGGGGCTTTTCCCATCTGTCACTAGAGGGTACTGATCTTAATTTCAAAAGGAATTTGAAAAATCTCTCTTGGGAGACACACTTTCTATATATAATTCTGGTAATTCTTAATAGAGCAAAAGAAAACGACTTCCCTCTTTTAATTTGTGTTCAGTTATAAACTTGCATTAAAATTCAATTACCATCCTTTAGAAGAGGCAGTGCTGACCTGAGAGCTCATTTCTTACAGTAGAAGGTAACTGTCTCTAAAATGAAGTACACATTCATATTTTCAAGAAATGGGGTAGTAATTAAGTAATATAATAACATTTATAAAAAATATCCTTAGCCTATAAAAATCAGGATGCTCTTTATTAGTAGTAAAGTTATGGTAGAAAAGCATTATTTCTCTTATCCTGAGAAACTATAAAACTTACAAGAGCCACTTGGCAATTCAGTTATTGTTTATTACTTGAGATTTTAACACTTTAGATGTTGATGTTGTTTCTAATGCATCAAATTTAGTGTTGTCATTTCTCTTAGAGAAATTCCTCAAGGTAAAATAAATATGGAAGATGGTAATACCCAGATAAAGTTAAGATTTTTCCTGGAATATTCATCCAATGATGCATTTTTATTAGTAGTCTGTGTTTTACTGCAATTAGTTCTACTAATTTGAGGGATTTTTCCTTGTTAAATTTTGTTGAAATCATTACATTTTAATTTATCTCTGGTATAAGCCATTGATTTCAAATAGAAATATACTTCAATTCCTCCTCCCACATATTTTCTCTAGAATAAAAGATGTAAAGATGTCAATAATGGCTCAGTCAAACATGATACCCAGTTTAGAATTTTCTAGTCTTATTGAAAATGATTGATAGAAAAAATATTTTTCCTACATGATTAGGAAATCAGTATTGAACTTTGAGTATGAATTGCTCCCAGTAACATTATAAAAAGAAAATAAAATTTATAGGTAAGTGACAGAGGTAATTACATAGGGTAATTTTAAAATTACTTTTATTTATTCTTCATCTCTAAAAGCTAAGGAAGAAGACCATTTTCTTTCACTTTTGTACCTAGAAAAAATAATTTTCTATTGTTGTCCTGAATATCTTCCATCCATGTACTTAAAGATATTAATTTAACTCTGTTTTGCATTATCATTTGCATGTTGAAGTCAGCATTCATTAGGTGACCAATGTATGCCATCTCTTCAAATCTTACAACAACCAAAACAACAGCCTGATTATTTGGCCCATATAACAGATGAGGAACCTGAGATTCTATGAAGTCAAATACTTCTCAGAAATATTCGATCAACCTACACGCAAGTAATAGGGCTGGACCTTGAACTTAAGCCTGCACAGTATCTGTAAACAGTATACAAGACTGCTTACTTAGTAGTGGATCACTTTTTCAGACATAATCTTATATAGAACCATAGGTGATATTAAAACTACTCAACATAGCCAAACCACAGAACAATCCTGAAAAAGATGCACACCAATATGAATCTACATTACAACCAATTGCTGAACGTGAGCTCAGTCCATTCAGGCAGAGGCAGTAGAGCTACTCTGGGGCTAAAATGTATGTCCCATCACTCGCCATTTAAGAGAAGCTGCCCGTTACACCCTTCTAAGGGAAGCTCTTAGCATCTCTTCCCCCTTCATACAGCAACTCTATGAAAAGTAAAGTTTAACAGTAAGAGATAAAAATTGTTCATAAAGCCTCAAATTATTTGCACTAACTCATGATCTAAGAGCTTACATGTCTCATACTCCTATTCCTTATGAGTAGCTAGAAATAAAAATATAAGCAAATCCTAAGGTCCTTTAAAATCTCTTTTGACTCAACTTTATTCTACTTTTCCTACTCTCATTTCATAGAGAAACTTCTTGTACAATTTCGTATGCCCCTGCTGGGAAATATATGGCTGTCCTTTACGATCATTTACTGAATGTTCATAACTATATGCTTAAATTTGCCTTTAACTCAAAATCACCTTCATTTTTAAAGCATTATATAGATAGTATAATATCCAAAGGGTATTTGCTTTAAACATTTATGATTCATTTATTTAAATAGTTTCTAAGCAAACCACCTATTGAGAAGATGACTCCTAGATGTTGTCCTTAAGGGAAGAAAATCAGCATACTTCAAGTATAGAAGAAGAACACTGGACATGCCTAACAATTGTGAAGGTTTGTGTTTGGTCCCCAGTTCTCAGTGACTGGGCCAAGCAGTGCTTAAATCTTTTTCAAAAAGTACCTGCTAATTGGTTATTACATAATGGGAACAGAACTAAAATAAGCATTAAAGGGACATAAGTCAAAAGGAATTGAATAGGGAAGGGACAGAGAGAGGAGGGTAGGAGAGAGGAGAGGAGAGTAAGTCAGACTCCATGGTATTCCAAAGGAGCATGAAGTACTGTTGTGTGCTTGCTAACAGCTAAATTAAAACGAGAAAAGGAATTTATTCAGCTAGCTTCCATTTACTAATTTGAAAGAATACAACAGTAATCCATGGTAAGAGATAGGTTTTTTTTTATCACTACTTAACTCTGAAGGAATTTTGTTATATAGGAGTTGTAGAAGGAGTGGCACTGTGTGTATTTTTGAAGTTGTACATTTGAGGACATAAAGACCATTTTAAGTGCAGTTATATACAAAAGCAATGGCTCCGTGTTTGTCTTAAATACACTATGTTTGCAAGTGAGGTGTTTGTATAATGGGTATGATTTTAATTCTTACAGTATCATTGTAGAGATAATAATTTCTTGGATATTTTTATTTACCAATTCTGTGTCATTCAGAAACTTTTTATTGTGTATCTGTTCTATGACAGACACTGTAAGAGACTTTGGGAATATAAAGCAGAACAGTCATGTTACATGGGCAATGTAGTTCAGAAATAAAAAATGCAATAAAATTGTGATGTGTGTTTCAATAAAGGAAAAGCAAAGTGCTGTAACAGTAAATGGCACTCCCTAGAGTCTAGAGTGGTGTTTCCCAGTTTTCTTAATTTTATAAATTAGCGACGTAGTAAAAAAAAAAATGTTATATGGAGATCGACACAGGTCACCAAACTTTTGCTGGCAAAGACACTTTAAAAAGGAAGAAGAGACTGCTATATTATCTTCTAACACATTGTTCCATTCAAAGAAATATTAAATGAAATTTAAAATGTGGAAAGAGTATAAAATGAGGGGGCAGAGTTTTACCTAAAAGATAACCACTAGTTTTCCCCTGATTCACACACACACACACACACACACACATCATGGCATAGAAATAGCACAGCAAAAGGAGGGGGCTATTTCAGAACGAGAGGACCACAACTCTCCTTAGAAAAGATAATGTTCATGACAAAAGTATGAGCATAAAACAGACAAGTAATGAGACAAAAAAATCCTTCCCTATACAAAATATGTATCGCTTTCCTCCCATATTACTTTTGTATGATTATTGCAACAAATTACACAATTTCAGTAGCTTAAAAAACTTTTTTATTTTTATATATTTTTATTATCTTTCAGTACACAATGGGTCTTACTGACCCAAAATCAAGGTATCTGCAAGGTAACTTTTTGTGTAGATTCTAGGTAGCTTTTTGTGTAGGTTCCAGGAGAAAATCGGGTTCTTTGCCTTTTCCAGCCTGTAGAAACTGTCTCCATTACTGGGCTCCTGGGCTCTTTCTGTATCATTACAAACATCAGGCCAGCATCTTTAACTCTTTCCCTGACTTTAACACTGACTCTGCCTCCTTCTTCCACATTCAGAGAACACTTATGATTTGAATTGAGATAGCTCAGAAGATCTTGGATGGTTTTCTTATCCTAAATTCAGATAATTAACAACCTTAATTATATGCAGCTTTAATTACTTCTTCTCATGTTGCATAACACAGTTACAGGTTTCAGGGAATGGAATGTAGACATCTCTGGGAAGCCATCATTCTGCTTGTCCTATCCTCTGACGAAGAGAATACCTAGGTTAAATTGCTTTCTTCTTAACTATTGGCTTGCCAACAGTTGTACAGGGATGGAGTGTTACTTTATTTGCAAGCAAAAAAGGTAGCCAGCCAGAGTTTATGGATGGCAGTAGAAGACATGAGACTTCTGGGTCACAGACAAAGATGCATGAGATTTAGCACATCTAAATCAATTGCTGTCAGCCCCAAATCTAATGGGTGTGATGCAGACGAGGTACAATGGATGCCTGGATAGTGCACAAAGGAGCAGTTTGAGTTTAGATGATCTGAATCTTTTACAATAAGCAGTGAGCTTTCCTTCATTTCTAAGCATAGACACTGCCTGCCTCTTTCAAGGCTATTGTTCATACAAACACCCTTGAAAAGATAACCCACTTGTTCACTGGTAGTATTAGCAAAAGTATTAAAGACTATGGAAAAATAGGATATATCTTTATTTAATAACCTGATCGTTTCAAATATAGGGGCTGGTTCTTTGAAAATCAGTTGGTTTTAAATTAAAAGATACGATATCCTTATTTCAAATACCCATTTTTCAATTTTGTTACATTTTCAACTCAGTTTACATTTATTTGTACACTTTGGGTAGAAGTACCTAGAAAAGTGTCCTTGTTACCATCCCATTATTAAGTAATTCCATGCAGAAAAACCTTGATTTTGGGACAATTTAATAAACAAATGATTAATGCAAAAGGCAGCTTGACCTAAGTTCACTATGTGGAAATAAATATTAGCAAATTTACTAATTAAGGCCTTGGTGCAGACACATAATTATGAAAGAAAACCAGGTGCCAATATTACCTACTAAGAAATGGAAAGAAAACAAATTCATTTCCACATATTAAACATAAACCTATCCAGAAAGCAAGTAACAACTGCAACTGCTTGAAAAGGTCCAATGAAACAAACAAAAGATTGCATTTGACCTTAGAAGTACAGCACTGATAAATTTAGTAATAAGATCATGTCCTGGTGACATATTTTGGTAGCTCTAAGGATGAAGATTACAAGGAAAATGCTAAACTATCTAATGATAGAAAAGAGCTGGATCAGAAGAAAAAGGACATACATAAAAAGAAGTATACCCTGTGTTGATTGTGTAGAATTGGTGACAGTAGACACATTACCAATGAGAAATGCTCTTCCAGCAAAGTTTTCCCCAGAAGTGGTAATACGGAGGGTGAGCGTCAATTTCTTCCCCTCTGATAGTTCTGAGACCAGCGTTAAGATGTATTCTGAGTAAGGACTTTGAAGGTAACAATATGTAACATATTGATTATCATTACCCTCCTATTACCTTGCTTTGAAATTCTATTTTATTTTTCTTCTCTTTGAAATAAAATTAAAAAGATGTCAGATCAAGGGAAAGATGGCAGTTTTTATTAAAAAAAAAAGATTTGCTCAGAACTGTACATAGTGATTACATTCAATCTTCCCATTCATAATCTTTGGTCCCATTAATGGGTTAGAAAAATTGAAGTAAAACATTACCCTTAACTGTACCATATCCTTGCACTGTAATAGATCATTGATCTGGTATTAAATTTATTGATTTGAATATACTGAAAAAAAGAAGCATTTAGGACGTGCTAAGGAGCATTGCAAACTGCAGCGGGCTCCTTTGACAGGTAAAATTTAGGAACTGCAATCAGAAAACCTGCGTTTTTGCTCTGGGCCCTCCCCATCTGAGTTCTGGGAGCACTTAAGCCTCACTTTTCTCATTTGCAAAGAACACTCTGGAATGTGTTGCCCTCTTTGATCTCGAGATGATAGGATGTAGTGTTTATCAAAGTATCAAACACACATTTAAGACTTTTTTCCTAAATTTCATCCTTTTTGTTTTATTTTGAGAGCATTCTTCAACAACTGTTAAAAAGCAGACTGCTTAGGACACAGGATCCAGATGAAAAAGATGGAGTGTGATTGAGACCCACAAATTATGACGTGCCCTTTCAGAAATTCCTGAGAGGGCCTCAAAACCTTACTCTTCTCTCAGACCCTGTAGGGACTGTCTATGGCAGGCCAGGAGGTTCCCTGCTTCTTCAACTGATTGTCCCCTGTCCTCCTCTTACTTCCTGCTGTCCCAGTGCCTCCCTCTTGCTCATCATTAATAAGTCTTTTTTCACTCCCAGTCCCCACTGGACAACATGATGCCCCTGACTCCCACAGCACTTCTCTTTGCCTTTCCCACTCTTCATCCAGACTTTCAGTTCCATTTTTCCCATGTCCCTCCAGGAAAGAAATCACCCTTTGCAGAGGTTTTACTGGCTTTCCTTCTGGCAAAAGCTAATGGACCCTTATACTTGTCTTCCGAGACTGCTGTCACGGACATAGGCTGTCATCACTCCATCTCAGCTGCTAAGTCCTCCAGCCACTGCCTCTTCACAGCCCTCCCAGCATTCACTGGAATCGGCCTACCAGAAGGTTCCATTCTCTGCTTATACTCACTGGCATCCAGATGTCACAATCCCATCTGTGGTCAGAACCAAGGTCGCTGCTTCCCCGGAATTTAGCACCCGCTCCACAAGGAACTTTGCTGAATGAGTGAATAAATGAGTGCTTATGTTTTCTTACTTTGCATCTAAGACATCTATTAAGTATAATTTGGGTTTTCTCCAGTCCATAGGTCCTTAGTTCCTTGACCTGTTTCTCATGAGGGAACCTCTCTAGTTCACTTCCTCTGGTTTTCTCTAGGATATCTAAATTTTTTTAAGTAAATGTAAAATACTATATCTGTATTTTCTGCATACAGTTGTCTATAATCAAGTGTATATAAAATTTAATCTATTTTTCTAAATAAAGTTACATCAAAGTGTAGAGAATGAGCAACAGAAACAATTTCACTAATTTATGAAGCATATATGTTGACTTTTTCCAAATCTACTAGCTAAATAGTTTTAGTTTTTTAAAGTTAATGTCAATTTTTGGACAGAGCCATTTTTATATCATTAAACCATTTAATAAAAAGTTTGAACCACAATTCTATATTTCCCTGAAACCAATATAATTTTTCTATTTTTCCCATCTGGTCCAAGTATAAAAATAACTTTGGAGTTTTAATTATATATTTTATCTTTTTACACTTTTTCTCTTAAATTATATTGTTCCTACATGTTATGTTATCATTAGTGTTTATTATAATTTCATTGTTTTAATAATACTTCATCAGTGTCCCAATTATTGATCATTTAAAATGTTTCCAGTGTTCTCTCTTATAGAAAATGCTGTGAGGAATGTTAACAAAGTCATCAGTGTTCTTCCCAAATGTCTTGCTATATTTTTAAATCTTCCCTTTGCTCTGTTACCATTCAAAAGAATTTTTCAGTTTTTATGTGAGTTTTATTTCTATGCTCTTTATTTCCAGCTTTACATCACTGCAGTATAAAACTGACTTTTCATTGAAACTATTAATTAACCCCCAAAACATAATTTTTATGAATGTCACATGTGAATTTTTAAACAAGTGTTCTTGCTTTAAAATGACTGGCATTTTTGTCACCTCATGAATATAAACACCAAGTGATGCCAAGCCCTGCGCTAGGCACCAGTGATTCAAGAGTGAACAAGGCAGATCCTTGCCTTTATATAGAGTTTAATGTCTAAGAATAAAGAAGTGAAAATAAACATGTATATTATGACTGAGCAATTTGAAACAGTGCTACCTATAGAAACAGACTTTGCCTTGGTCCAGGGTTTAGAGAGTCCAGCACTAGCCCCATCCCCTGAGCTGTGACTTTCCATAGTTTGCAGGCAAGGAGACATGTTGTGGGCCTCCTGGGCTTGCCCCTCTGGACCCACAGTCCTCTGTAGACCCACCAGTGGACACCAGGGATACAAGAACTCCCCACTCAAATATCTCCAACCCACCCTCACTGGCAGAGCCCATTTCTCTGCATCCACCCTCCTAAACATAGACCTTAGGGCTGGAGTGTCTTCATAGACAGGTGACAGTATGGGGGAACTATAAACAGAGTTTTGGTCACTTGCTTATCTGCACACATGAAAGAAAATCCATTCCTTGAAGTTCTATGTGGAGGCAGGAATGGGAGAGGAAGGCTGAGTGGCCACAGGCTGAAGCCCAGAAGCCAGGGCCCCTGACTTCAGGTTTTTGCACAGAACTCTGAGCGTTCTGAGACTTCTGATTTGAAACTAGTTTTCCAGGTGGTTTTGAAGATATATTTGTCAAAGGTAGGAGGAGGATGGAACATATTTTATTAATAGTCTGTTAGCTTGATTTATAGTTTTAAAATATTTAGACATATGGGATGTGGGCCCTCATTTGTATTCTTGCCCCTAGCCCTGAAAATGTTGGGATAGGCCTGGTGTAAGGTGCTGTGGGGACACCTAGCAAGGAAATCTAAACATAGAAGACCTCTCAAAGTAGGTCATTGTTCAACAGAATTAGTTTAGCCATAGATATTCTACTCAGGGAATCCACCACCATTATAAAGAGAGAAAAATTATGTTTACATATGTCAAAATTGTTTTTCATCCAGGGCTTAGGAGGCTGAGGCAGGAGGATTGCTATATTTAAGGCCATCCTGGGCTACATAGTGATTTCAAGGCCAGCCTGCTCTGCATAGAGAACCTGTCTCAAAAACCAAAACAAAAAATATGTATATGTATATATGTATATTTCATGAAACATATATAGTGAAATATATATATTTCATGCATATATCATATATATTTCATGAAACCCAAAATAATAGTTACATTCAAATTAATATTCTACAATAGCAACACAGCTACATAATAAATGTTATCTATATGAACTTAAATAATGGTATCACACTTACATGGTAAATAATTCTAGTAATTTCCTTTAAATTTAACCAAAGGCCAACTATTTAACATGGACCTGGAATTTCTAGCCAGTCCATTTTTGCTAATGTTAATTTCTTTTTCCTTTTCTGGTGGTTTGATAAACTGTTTTAAAGTGTAAAGAGCTACATTTTTGTTATTTTTCTTGTTTTTACAAGACCTTTACCTCATCCTGTTCTGTGGTCATAGTTGTTGCTGGTCTACACTTCCATTTTAAGACATGACTTTCATAAAACTGCCTTCTGCCTGTTAAAACACACTTTTACTTATTTCAGATTTTCCTTTCAAGATTTGGTGGGAGCCTCCATTTTACTCTCTATAGTTTTGTATTTGTTTGGTTAGTCACTGCCTGGAGCTGGTGTTCAGACCAGGAAGCGACTCATTATTTTCCCAAATGGTTCCCGTGTCTCAGTTATTGATCTGCATCAGCTGGAGGCAAATAAGTTTCCCCACCCTCCAGTCTTAACACATAATCAGGAACTTGGCATAGAAAGAGCGGTGGTGGGCATTTTGGTCTGGCGTCCTATGAGGAACAAGCAGTTAATCTAATATAAACAAGTCACAGGTCATATGGCAATTTTAATTTGAGTAAGAATACATGTCTATTTTAAAGTTGTTTGCCTGGTCACTACCAGGAATCATTTGCTAGCTACTGTGTCTGCAAATTCATTCGTAGTCGACCTTCTCTCTCTGTCTCTGTCTCTGTCTCTGTCTGTCAATCTGTCTCTGTCTCTGTGCATCTCTCTCTCTTTCTCTCTCTCTCTCTCTCATTTGTAAACTGGAAATTTCAGAATAAGAATTTGATGTTTTGGCGGTAGAGTTCAGAGGATTTTATTAAGCACTGAATGGAAAAAGGCAAACCATCTTTAGGAAACAGCAATTTGGACGTTACTCCCTGGCTTCCTCTCACATTTTATAACAGACTGAGATGCTGCCTGGTGTCACTACATTTTCAGAGAAAATTTTTCATTTTGACCCTGTGTAAGATCATTCTTCCCTCGCAAACATTTAGGCTTTGAGATAATGTTTTGGATGTCAAACATATTTCCGTACAGCATTCCCATATTACACAGGGCTTTCTGATGTGTGTGCTTTTGCTTTTTGGTCCTCTTTGCATTTTATAAATCCATGAATCACAGAATCATTCAGAAGCTGCCTGTTAGTGCTCTTATTCACTTAAACTCCTCTAAGACTTGGTAAGATCAGAATTTTCCTAAAACTGATTCTTCCATTAGTCATCAAGCATAGTTATGAAAACACATGTGATCTATGAAAATCTCTTCCCGTAAAATCCCCCACAGTAGCTGTTCGGTGTGTCTACACTGGGTCTTGCTTTCCCACTGCCTTCACCTCTTTTTTTTCTCTCCTGTCACACCCACAGCTCACATCTTGCAAAGAATAACCAGACGGGAGGGTAGGGCACAGAGAAACTCAGCACTCTGAAGGTGCAGTCCATCCTTGGTTTTCCTCCCTTAAAGAGACTGCTTCATTCAGCTCTGTTCCCAGCCTTTGCTTCTTCCTTCCCTGCTGGGTCCTCTGAGAAAAGTCCCCACTCTTCCTGGCTTCTCCCTTCTGGGGTGCCTCAGTGGATTCTGGTCAAAAGAGATCTTGAGCTAAGCCTAGGAAATCTTTTACTTTAGGGCAGCGCCATAAACCAAGGTACGCGTTCTCTCCTCTCCCAAACTCCTTTCTAGAATATCAAGTCTCATACAATCCCACACACTGAGTGCAAATTGACAGGAAGGAAATCAAACCCACAAACAATTCCATGACCCAGAGTCAGACAATGATACTGCATAGTGCTTTATGGTATAGTACAGGACATATTTATACTAAGTAAATTCATTATTATTTATCTAAATCACCTAAATTATTTATTCAAAATTCAATTTTAACTAGGCAGTGTGTGTTTTTATATGCCAAATCTGGTCACCCTATTACCTCTCCTACCCTAAAGGCATGTTTCCTTTTGTATACACCCTTACTAGTAATCCTAGACATTAAAAAAAAAAATAGGGAAATACTAAAACAATATTTGGGGAATAATTTTTCTCAGAAAATTGGTAACATTTTGCTACCTGTGCACTGGGTAAAAAAAATTGTCTCATTCCTTTACTGATTGCTAGTATGTTAATGAGTAAAATCGTGATTTTTGGTTTACATTTCCATATGGTTGATTGGGAGTTAAAACTTCAATGTGTAATAACTGATTAATCACTACATACCAAGTATTTCAATTCACTTTACTAAGAGTGAAATGGAATGTCTTTACTTAATTGTAAATAAAAGATAAAAGTTTTCAACTAAAGTATTGCAAAGAAAAGAGAGTACATTCATATAAAAAAGGTACATATTGCTTGTTCTTCCTTTACTTGTATTAGTTCATTTTCTATTGTATGAAACTTAATAAAAAGAGCTTAGTTGGCTCAGATTTGCAAATTGAGAGTCCAGACCCATGGACAGCCTGACTTGCTCTATCCCTGGTGAGGGTCCCTTGGCTGGGTCACAACATGCTGAAGAAACAGACAGTATTCCAACTATATGACTACAGCATTTTTTTAAATAAATGTGAGAAATACATTTTTTTAGCTCTATAAAGCAAAAACTGCTCTTTTAACCATGGGTTGGGAAGTTTTGTGCTTTGGAATGGGATTAGATTTTTATTCTTTCATTAATGTAAAAAATTTTAACTGAAAGTCTCATGTTGGCTCCATTTTTTATTTATTCTTACCATAATATTGTCAACCATGCACTCCTTGAAACTAGAAATGATTTCAAGTCATAATGAGGACTGCATATAAGATATTTGTGACTTGTCAAGCTCACAAGAAATAGAGAATTGCATCTGAACCTCTGCCCCATCTATATCAACTCACTGTCAATTTTTGGACAGTATCATATTTCAGACAGTCACTTTATAAATTTAGGCACCTGGAGAAATTCTTTAGCAAACTGTAAAGTTTTCTGGGTGAATTGACAGAGACATTAACAATAAAGACATTTTTAGGTATAACATGCAGGAGAGGTTGCAAAAATGGTTTTGCACTGCAGATTTTTCCAAGTCCTGATAATTAGAGTGACCTTAAATGATGGCAAATAAAGGTCTGAAGATTTTCTTTTGCTAATGTGCGCCATTGTTTTCTTCTACACATAATTGCCAAAGAGTAGAGCAGAGACAAACATAAAGATTAGGCAAAAAGAAAGAGGCTGCATCTGCTCTTTGCCAAGTTTTGGGAAATGACATGGTATCGGAGATCACTAGAAGCCAAAGAAGTTCTGCAATACTAATTAGGTAAAACCCAATTCTCATTCCTCTGGCTTGTTCTGATATCACTTGTTGGCCATAACTAACAAGTGTGCAAATTTGACAATTGAGAGGTCAGTGTTTGATATCATCTCTCTTCTCTGGTCACTCGATGTCAGTGCTATTTTGAGTGTTATTTTCACTACTGAAAATGATTTTACTGACCAAAATCCTTCAGGTATTATTCACAGTAAATGTGAGTTGGTAGCAACTAATACCTGAATCAATGTGAACTGCTTTTTGGTTCAGTCTTTGGTTATACTAAGTCAGCATATATATGTGTTTATCTAAGAAGTTTGTTTTTTAAAGTATGCTGATCTTTTAATTCATTTTTACTCAATTCATTTGTTCATTTAATTTTGGCATGACTGGAAAAGGTTATTCCTATAGTTATATGTATATATTTGCTGTTATCAGCACATAAGAGTCAGGCTTAGATATTCTGGTATTTTAAAATGTAGTGATCTAAGAACATACCTTCTGGGCTCTGAGCTTTGCAAGTTTGAATGGAAGTTCAGTTATTTACTACAGCTTTGTGACCCTTGAAGAAGTTATTAAACTGCCTAAGCCTAAGTCTTATCATCTATAAAATGAAAATAAATACTGTATTAATACTTATCTCTTATGGTAGTAGAGGTAAAAGGCTTAGAATAATTAACTGCAAATGTAAATATTCAATAAATACTTGCTATTATCATTACTAAAAGACATATTTCATTGTTTGTATCAAACCACAATTCACCATAGAAATATTTTAATTATCATATATCCTCCTAGGTTTTCTTCCCTCACACATTACTAGACAAAACATTAAAATAGAAAGTTTCTTTCCTCTATATGTTTTTCTCCCAGAGCTGCTGCTTATCAGAAGCAAATAGGCAAACAGGAAATTAGAAGTGGTTTCTCCATGTTAACCTACATTTTCCAAGCAAGGTCAGTAAAGAACCACTTCCTATATGTCTGAATATATCTTGTCCTTACTTTCAGAAATGGAAAACATTTTTACAGAGGCTTTAGGAGACTCTGATAGGAAGGTGTTAGTTCTTGAGAGAGAAAGCAATGGTCCTCTTCTTTGTGCGGTAGGACTGAGAGCTATGAAAGTAAGTTATCACCTGTTCTCGCATCCCTTGAAATCCTGGTTAGTTCTCTAGCAAAAGTACTTCTTTTTGTTATTTCTCACCACCAGCTCTGGGAAACAGTGTGTAGGTTTTGATACCAAGACTTCAAAGATAGTGCTTTAAATCAAGTCTTTTTTTTCTTCATATGAAGAAATGAGTTACATGTGCTATAGGAACTCAGTTTTCTCTGTATGAATTTATAGATATTACTTTAAACACCCTTTCAGGAATTCAAATCCTCTTAATATTGCTCTCACTGTTCAGATGCTCTTACTGTCCAGAGCCTCTTTTTTTCCTAAAGTATTTAAATTTGAAAGTAACACTTTTGTTTCTAAGCTCTTATCTCCTTCTACTGCTTTTCAAAGTCTCACAGGTGAGATTAGACAACAAACCTTGTGAATAAAATAGTTCAGAAAAATGTACAAAGATATGGAAAAAGTACTGAAGTAAAAATCAGGAATGTGATTTTTAGCTTCTTCCTCAGCGATTTATGAGCTGTGTAACCTTGGACAGATATTTCAGACTCTAGTTTTACTACCCACAAAATAGAAGTCAATAGAGCCTCATAGAGCTTCAGCAAAGAGAAAAACATGAGAATGTACATACGATTGTTATAAAAATTCCAAAGCTCCAATCACATATGTTTAATAATATAGGATTAACTGTTCAGCTGCTCTAAAGACTTTGTTGTGTTTTAGAATTGGAGGCCACACATGTGCTGTCTGACCATGTTAGAAGTCACAGAAGTCCACTACAGCCAGAGTATCACACACCACACAGCCTTGCTTTTCATTTCTGGGTATAGTGACAAGAGAGAGATTATGTAAAAAAATGTGCTCACACTTTGCCTGAAAGACTAGGGGATAATGTTCCTTTATCCTATTTTTAAGAGAAAACACTTTTAGAAAGTCATAATATTAACTAATATATTCCCATCATCTACATAATATAATATATTCTTCAAACTTTTTATTAACCCTGAGTGGCCATAAAATCTCAGCTGTTCAAATGATTTTTTTCAGATTTATAGCATTCCATAAAAATTTTAGGTGTAAAAAAATATTTTTCTGCTAAGCTGAAACTGTCCCAGGCTCATGGAAGCTTTATTTTTAAGAAAAGAAAACCTGATATGATGGTGCATGCCTGTAGTCTCAGCACTCTGGGATGTTAAGACAGGAAGATCACAAGCTCAACCCCCGATCCAGGCAATTTAGCAAATTAGCAAGACCTTCTCTCAAAAGTTACAAAAAGGGGTTGGGGATTTAGCTCAGAAGGCATAAGCTCCTGCCTGGAAAGCTCAAGGTCATGAATTCGACCCCCCTCAAAAAAAAAAAAAAAAAAAAGCTTTAAAGAAAATAAAACACTACTATCTCCTCCTTAAAAATATTCACTACAACATAAACCAAGATCTTAAACATATATTCCATTAGTATTGCTCATTTAAAATAATTTTATAATTACCAAAGCTTTTCCTAATGTAAGAGGGTGGATCATGTGACCTAAGAACTCCATTCTTTCTTTGTCTAGAAATAAAAATATCTTGACATGGACAAACATTAATTTCTAGTATTCTTTATGTGCACAAACATATCTGAATTGTTCAGAAAGGGAAATTTCCTAAGATAGTGGTGCGAGCCTCAATTTGACTAACTTAAAAGTAACATGGTTAACTTGAAATAGAGTATTCCAACTTATATCAAAAATACACTTAATTATCTTGTAATAAGAGGTATTAAACCTACTTTTTCCTCTTTTCAAATTCTTTCTAGAAACATTTGTTTGAAAATTGGAGTGTTAAACAGATGCCAGCCCCATTTAAACTAAGTGGTAATGAGAAAAAATTTGCCATAGAAAAGCATGTTCCAAAATGAGTTATAGAAAACTCTAGGCCTTTGAGATGCTCTTTAAATGAATAAGTAAATAAATCATGAACTTGTTGCAAGAAGGGAACCAAATAAGTTAATGGTATATTGTATATCACCTCTTAAATATTTGCGACACACATTAATATGCTAAGTAGTGTTAATAGCCCACAGTTAAGCTTATTATAGCTTATTCGACCTTAGAAACAGTGACGTTTCTGGCCATATCAAGGTCACATCCCTTCCATATGAAGTACTTCATTGGCATCATGTCTTGATAACCTTCTTGATATCTTAAAGAATGTAGTTTCAGAATTCCTTTTGTCTTGAAGATACTCATGGAACTAAAAGAAAATGAAGAACAGTTTATGTAGAGACCCAAATTCTCCCTTCATGTGAGAGCATGAGGGTGAAAAATTTGGCAAATACACCCTTCTGAATTTTTCTACTTGTGTAGATGAACTTATTGGTCCTAATTTTTCACAACTCCTCTCCCTCCTAAGTCATAACACTGTTCATTTGTTCCTGGGTCATTCTCGGGCTGTGACTTCAGGCTTGGCCATAACAGCTGGGGTATTAGTGGACCTGAAATTTGAAAAGCATTTAATGTGCTTATACAATTATTATACCCTCTTGTCCTTCAACCTTTGCCGTGAGAAGAATATGTCTCATGGAAATACCTATGTGTCTAGTTGTCTTGGAGTTAACTTCCCTCTTCCTGCGAAGCCTCGCTGAATACAGCCCAGATTGGTGAAATTTAGCCAATCTGTAGATATGTGGAAAAGATTGAGTTTTGTTTTATGCCAGATAATTTGGGAGTGGTTTATTTTGCAATGTTTTCATGGTGATTACTGACCACGAATATATCACAATACAGAGCATTTGTTCCAAAATTATTAAGACTGCTATAAATGTCTCTAAGTAGAAGAGAAGATGAGCATTAAATCAAGTTATGCATCATAGAATATTGAATTTGTAGTGTATTTTTAAAATTCCTTTAATTCTTCAGCTCTTAGAAACTATGCTCTGACAAAAGCACATAACTTTTGATATCTTACTTGCCTCAGTGTAGTTATTCCAACATTTTTAAGGAAAATTAGCCCAATTTCTTTCACTTACACTTTACAAATGAGGATATGTAAGACATTTAATTAATAGAAATATAATTACAAAAGCAGTAGATCCACAATTTGTACATTAAGACAAAGGATCCTACAAAAATCTTAATTATTATTAAATTTTCTTAAAATATAAATTTTCATTTTACTAATATTCAGCAAAGGGAAGAAAATATATCAGAAAATTCTCTGCCTTATGAGCCAGTAGTCCTGTAATAAAAGCCACCAGCTCACCAGGCAGCTCTCAACTACTAACCAAGGCCTCCATCACTAATCTTGATTAGAACCATCTATTTTTGTCCTTGTATCACTTTCTCTCTCTCTCTCTCTCTCTCTCTCTCTCTCTCTGTGTGTGTGTGTGTGTGTGTGTCTGTCTGTCTGTCTGTCTGTCTTGTGCGTGTGTGTGTCTTGTCTCTCCCTTCTTCCCTCCATTTCCATATGGTCTTGTATCTTGTGCTTCTTGAAATACACAATTCTACTTTCTAAACAGAATGGGTAAGGATAGGAGTCAAGTCATTAACCTTACCTGGTTATCTGGCTATTCAATAAATTTTGACCTATTTTCCTGCCTATTCTATATCCTACTAGTACATTAATTGTAGTCCAATAATAAGATAGAGATAGCTAGTGATAGAGATAGAAATGTAGGAATCATAAATGTGAAAGCAATGTTAATGATAGCTGTTGGAATTCTGTGAGTTGAAAAAAAAGCATTGCATCTCACCTAAGGTATAAAGGATTTAAGTTAGACAACAGACCTGGACTGGAATCATATCTCTAGGACTTACTGTTTCATAAGTTAATACCCTCTCTTAAACCCCTTTTTCTCATCAGAAAATAAGGAGTAACAATATTTAATAAGAAATCATCTATAAAGGATATTTAAAGGACCGTATATAAAGGACTTAGCACAATGCCAAACACATACCTCTCTACAAATTTTATTATAATTATTGTACAAGATCTGCACCTATATGTGATAATATGCTTACTTTACAGTACAAATAGCTAACTTAAAACAAGCATGCTATTAACATTATCTTTATTTTAAAATCACTAGTTTGATGAGTTAAAATGTAGGAGTGGAAAGGGAGATTTATTGTATTAATTCATCTCAGTCTTGCTACATTTCTAATCTGCTTTACACAGTGGAGAGCTGAAGTTTAGGGGTATCCCTAAAAATACCCTGAAGGTTAATGTATATCATCTACATGCTTCAGAGCATAAGCAAATTACTGGCTGGTCAAATCAAGGTGAAGCCCAGTGGAATGAACCTGCTGTGGCCACACCTCAATTTTAAGGCTACCTGGGAAAAAGAAAAAGGCTGAAGCGAAGCTGTTTTAACAAATAGGAGTAGGAGTGATTAATTACTTTCACTGTCATTCAACAGCTTGTCACCCAGGGAGTAACCTCATTTCCCATAAATTTAATAGAGGTCACATCACAGCCTACTTGTCTGAGAAGCATTGCTCCTGAAATCCTGATGGTACTTTTAAGTCCACTGATGTGTGAACATAATTCTCTGCATCTCTTAGTCCCACATACTTTGTCTCTCCTGGGGAGACACTTTAGTAGATCTATGTGGAAAGTTACAAGTGACAAGCTCTTTGATTCATTCCTCTTTCATTAAAACCAATGGGTGTTATTCTACAGGATAGAACTTCTTTCCACTCCATTAGGGGAGTATGAAAACGTATTTATTGAAATTCAAAACTATTAGTCATAAGACTTATGCAGACTTGAACATTAAGTTTGGTGTCTAAAAGGAAATTTAAAAGATCCCATCAAGGAATTTGCAGTTTAGAAGGAAGGCTAATTATTGTACCTAATTCTCATCCCTCCATATGCATTAATCTACACAAAGAGGCAAAAATGTAGGATAACTTAAAAGAGCTGTCAGACACCAGCTGGAATTTTCAAAACTCAATGTCCAAGAAAGAAAAGGTGGTTAAAAGTCAATCTGCATTGTAGCTCAATGGCACAGTGCCTGCCTGGCAAGCACTAGGTCATGAGTTTGAGCTCTGGTACAAAAACAAACAAACAAAACAAGTAAATCTGCATCTATACACGTGGAATGCCCAATGCCATGACCAAAAAACATGGCTTCTATCACATGAGGATCCTAAAGTATAAATAAAGAGCAAAATAAAAGACAGAAAAATAGGAAGTAGGGAGAGAAATCTTTCTCACAGGGCAGGGGAAGCAGAGGTGGAGGGAGGGAAAGGAAGGGGAGTGAAAGGAAGTAAGATGTGTTATAATCATGCATCAATCTGCACAAGGAATGTAAACACTATGCACAATAGACATGTAGCAATAAAAAAATTTCCTCTTAAAAAAGGCCTTTGCAATTAGAGCAAAAACTCATTTCCGGGACTGGTAGTGATATTTTATCACATAATTCCACTCCAGCTCCTCTTTCTTTACATCCATGCATGGCTGTTAATCTCATGAATCATATCTAAGGTGGAAGTGGGTGAGTAACAGTTACTGTATCTTGGGACGTGATGATGAGAAGAGATAATGAAAGAAAAATGTAGTGGACACTAGAGGTTGAAATTTGTTTGTTTTGTTTTCCTCCTCGCAAAGAAATTTCTGTATAGGAAGTGTAAAGGCACTGAGGTCAGCTGCAGGAGAACTAAGAGAAATCACAATTCAATCTGTGAGCAAATGTCTGGTCTGGATTCACCTCTTGTGCAAGGACAGGTTTTTAAAAAGATTGCATGCTATGAAAAAATAGAACCCAGAAGCCTTATTACCAGAAAAAAAAACATTGGAAATTGTAATAAGAACATCTACTACATTTCTAACAGAGGTCCCATATACATATGTGTATATATATATTAAGATTTTTTATTGAAAGAGAAAAAAACCAGAAAGGAGGTAGAAATATTACATAATTTTTAAAAAAAGATGAACAGTAAAAAATCACTAGTTGATAAATTACATATTGTCCTTTAAGAAATAGTTGTCCAAGTTATAAAATTAAAAGATACAAAGCAGTGAGATTGCAAACAGTTCTGTTCAAAGTTCCAACAAAGTTGAGCAATATGGTCATCTATTTTACACACTCAAACATACATGCAGTTATATCCCTTAGAGCTCTTTCTTTTCCTCTCTTTTTTACAATAGCAATTACACATTTTGGATTTTATTACTCTTATAGTTCTTATAACTTATTACATTAGAGACACAATGTGATATTTATAAATATGATTCTTATTTACTTCATTAGTGAGGAAAGCCTCAAGTTGTCTCCATTCACCTATGAAGGCCTACGGATTATCCTTTTTTATAGCTGAGTAATATTCCATTGTATAAAAAATACCACATCTTTTTCATCCACTCTGCAGTAGCTGGGCATCTTGGTTGTTTCCAGGATTTAGCTATCACAAATTGTGCTGCTATGTACATGGGTGCACATACATCACTGTGATATGAACTTTTCAGTTTTTCTGGGAAAATACCCAGGAGGGGAATTGCTGGATTGAATGGAGCTTCCAATCCTAGTCTTCTGAGAATTCTCCCTATGGGTTTCCATAGTGGCTGCACCAGTCTACATTCCCACCAACAGTGGAGCAGTGTTCCTTTTTCCCTGCAGCCTCGCCAACATTTGTTATCAGTTGATTTCTTCATGGCAGCCATTCTTTCCATAGAGAGGTAAAATCTCAATGTTGCATTTCTCAACCAGTGATGGCAAATATTTCTTCATGTATTTATTTGCCTCTTGTATATCTTTCTCTGAGAACTGTGTGTTCATCTCAGATGCCTGTTTTTGGAGAGGATCTTTGGATTTGGGGAGCTTGATGTTTTTCAATTCTTTATGTGTTCTGGATATAAGTCCTTTGTCTGAGGGGTTGCTGGCTAAAATTCTTTCCTACTATATTAAGAATTTTAAAAATTAATAATTTAAGACAATGATTTGTGATATAGAGCAAATATATTTTCCATTAAAAAATCAATTCTAACTTTTGCTACTAACTAACAAAGGCAAATTGCCAGTTCACCTAGGATAGTTTTTATTATCTGTAAAGTGGGGCAATAATAGCCCATTTGTTTATTTCACAGAGACTCCAAACATTTAAATATAATGATGTATATGACTATGTTTAAGAAATGCCAAAAATTTCACTAATAATATAGTTTCAAGTATCTTTCCATTTTTAGAAATTGTCCTTTACATTTATAATTTGATTTTTGTTTCCTTTAAAATTTTATTTTAAAAAATTTCATAACAAAATAGTAAAACTAAAGCAACAATTAATACAGTGTTTTTCATTATGTTCAAAGTGGTTACTCAGAGTACAAGATACAGACAGAGGTCCTTCCTTTTAAAGAAGAAATACATGGATAATCGTATAAATCTTTGTTTTCAATGAAAATTTGGTTTTATCTTATACTGATTCTTTGCTTATTGTTTCTAGCTTAACATTTATTCTGCAAATTAATTTTTGTAGCTGTCATTATTTCCCCCAATTTCCTAATCTCAGTCATTTTTCAGAATAACTAAGTGCATGTTCCCTTTCATAGTTATCTTTCATATTTTGAGTAGAGAGGCTCTTTTGAATCCAGAGACTATCATTATGGTCCCTGCTTCTCCACCTTGAGCTGTATTCTTCTCACATGGACTTCATTTTAAACAGAATCTTTTACTCTATAAAAAAAGAAGGATCCCTAACATTGGGCTCCCACATAACTGTAACACCTGAACCATTTACCACATGGGTGACAGCAATTTTCTGAAGGTGTTCGATTCTGTAGAATGAGAATAGAAAAGCAGAACATGCCAAAATACCAGGTTCCCATGACTAAATCTATCTTATTAACAACAAATATAAGTCAGAATTTAAAAGACTAATGTAAAAAAATTAAGTAGATAATCCATAAGTGATGGAATACAAATGACAGCCATGTTTCTAAATGGCCTAGACTTACAAATAATAAGGAAATTCATTGATAATGTTTTAAATAAGAGAAAGCCCACACCTTCTTATTTAATTTACATAAAAGAGGTAAAAATAAAATCAATGGAATTTTTATGTAACATAGAAATGTACAGAAAGTCTATATATTTATGTATGAAACTAAGATAAATAAACTCAATATTCAAAAACATTAATGAAACAAGTAAAGCAAGAGCAAAATGATAAAAACCATGATTAACTAATTGGAAAGAATAAGATAATTAATTGTTTGAGAGTGTGTTATTCTTACTCAAGGCAGAATATAACACTCCTGGCAATTCTTGCTAAGAACATAGTAAACAAAACTATAGACTTCTGAAATAAACAGGAGGATGACACCATGAAAATCCAGGCATTTAAAATGTTCCAAGAAGATCGTGTTCTCCACAATGATGACAGATTTTTAAATCTGGATGAAACTGATAATTACATAGCAAAATAAAAATTAACAAAATTGGTACAAAACATTGTAATCTGAGCAGAACAATAATTAGAGGGGCTAAAAGAAGTCAAGAAGATGAAAGGAGAGGAATTCTCACTACCCAGGAAGAAACTGAGGGAAAAGAAAAAGAATTTAAAAAAAAAAAAGAAGCATGGACAGAGGGCTGGAGCTGGGCATGCTCTAGTCACTGGACTGGGCATGTCTTAGTGTCAGACAACTCATGATCAAGCCGAGGTCTCATCCCCACTGAGAGTGGGGGTCAGTGAGCTCGGGACTCTTGGCAGGAGGAAGCGCTGAAGCAGGGAGTGGAAACAGCAAACCGAGCTGCACGGACTTTGGTGAGTGCTGGGAACTGGATTCCCCAGAGCGAGATGACCGGCTAGACGACATATTGGATTTGGGCAGGACAGGCTTGAACCAACAACTGAGGTGGCATCAGTTGGTGGCTCCTGGCCCAAAGCAGATTGGTGGGATCTGCTTGGGCTGGGCCATGTCCATGGTTGAGACCCAATAGCCAGGGATGAGGCTGTCCCGAACCTGTGACATCTGCAGGGTACACACTAATGTGCTAAAGACATTCACTGGTTGAGAGGGAGGGGCTGGCCCATATTGCCCCTGCATGCACCTCACAGATCAACAACAAACTGGAGAGGGCAGCACTCCCCTAGCCAGTATGCTGCAGAAAAACCATAAGCAATATGGAAAGGTCGTGAAACCTCCACCATTCACCTGTCTGAAAGAAACCAGAGACATGACAAGACAGAGAAACAACAAAAAGCCTCTAACCATGGACACAGGGAAAATAAATCCAGGAGAGGTAAATACAGAGGAGATTGAGGGCAGCAAACATGCAATATCAGACACTACCTCATCAGAAATAAAGAAATACTTCCATGTACTCATCGATGAATTTAAATCTGAAATTTTAACTCAGGTGAAGCAAGATATAAGAAGATTAATAAAAGAAATGCTGGGTACTCCTCAAGAAGACACAAATGGAAGAATGGAGGAACCCAGAGAAAAGAGAGAAGCCTTTAATGAAGAATATAAACAAAATCTAGAATACATGAAACAGATCCAAAGAGAATATCAGGAAATTAAAAACTCCATTGAAACCTGGCAAAACTTCTTAACAGAAACTAAAGACAGACTCTCAAAACTTAAAGATAGATTTACACTATATGGTCACAGGAAGGATCTCTTAGAAATAACAAGGAACCAGGAAGTAATGATACAAAGGCTAGAAGACAACAAGAGGATTTATAACCTAAGAATAAAAAATGTGAACATAGAAGCAGCAACAAATACAAATGAAAGAAAAAGGCTATTCACAGAAACAATTGAGGAAAACTTCCCAAACATAGGTAACAGAAGTGAAGTTCAGATAAATGAGGCATACAGAACTCCAGCCAGCTACAACCAAAACAGATCTACACCCAGACATATAATAATCAGGATCCCAGAAATTCATCACAAGAACAGAATATTAAAAGTGGTCAGAGAAAAGAAACAGATTACCTATAAAGGAAAACTCATCAAAATCACAGCAGACTTCTCGATGCAAACCATCAAATCAAGAAGAGCTTGGAGCGAAATATTCCAAGCCCTGAAAGAAAATAACCTCCAACCCAGATTGATGTACCCTGCAAAACTGTCTTTCAAAATTAATGAAGAGACAAAATATTTTCACAACAAAGAGGAAGTGGGGGCTTTTGTGACCACCAATCCAACCCTGCAAAGACAGAGAATAAAATCACCAGGATTCCAGGAACAATGGCAGAAAGGCCTCAATGAAATGGGCAGACAGTGGAATGAAGGAGAAAAGTAAACAACAATGACAGAAAAATAGCATGGCAGAGATAAAAGAGAGAAGATTGGCTATATCGCTGTTTTGAGTTCACTGATTTTATTCGAATCTGGTATGCTTGAGAGTATCAAGTCTGAGAGTAGAGGCAACTACTCTGAAGATGACAGGATTTAATAGGATACCCATTCTGGTTTGATTATTAACTGCCTTTGAAGTCCTATAATGTCTCCAATGTTTGGTTTTTATTAATAATACTATGTACTGCTAAGTTATACTATGCTTACGATATAGACAATTTTATTGAAAATAGCAAGAGACATCATAGTAACTACTGTAGATCACCTAGTATTGTGGTTTTATATGTCCTTTTCATTTCATGTTTCTCTAGGTATTTGTATTGTTGACTTGTTTTGATTTGTTTTTCCCTCTAACAAGTTTTTGTTGGATAAATGAACAGAACTGGTTCCAGTCTGTGTTTAAATGTCTACTTTGTAGGCTTTACTTATATAACTTGAACAACTACTTCTAAGAGGAAAATATGTAATTATCAACTAGTGATTTCTTACTGGTTTTTGTTTTTGTTTTGCTTTGTTTTTGAAATTTTGTATTATTTCTACCCTCTTTCTGTTTTGTTTTTTTTCTTAAATTAAAAAATAAATAAATAAATAAATAATTCCCCAGGATTATATAGGGCAAACACTAATTGTATAATGAGGGAGTACCTACTAGCAGTATAAGTCTTGCTAAGGACGATCATATCTAAAGAAAAATGCACAGAAGAATGTTTTTAGAATGTGACTATAGGGCAAGGGGTTTAGCTCAGCAGTGTAAGTGCCTGCTTGGCAAATGTGAGGTCGTGAGTTCAATCCCCGGCACCAAAAAAAAAAAAAAAAAGAATGTGACTACAATATAACATTTAATATTGATTACTTTATTCTTGAGTCTTGTTATTCTTATTTGCATTTTTTAAACAAACTTGGAAATTGTGCATAATTTCTAAAAATACACTTAATACCTATTATTTAAAGGAACTTGAAGAAACCTAAAACAATGTGCATTAATATCACTACAACAAAGTAGAAAGTATTGTTTTCAGAAAATTACCACATATTTTTGTAATATATATATATATATATATATATATATATATATTGTCTTAGTAATGTCTGGATTCTCATTTTAAAAATCTATATTTATAGGAGCTTTGGGGCTTGTATGTTTATTTGTTTTGCCTTTTTGAGACAGGGTTTCACTATGCAGTTCAGGCTAGTCTTGAACTCACTATAGCCTAGACTGGTCACAAACTCACAGTGATCCTCCTGCCTCAGCCTCCTGAGTGTTGGGAATATAGCCATGTGCCCAGCATTTACAGGAGTTTTGACTGCTTTTACTCCTAAATATTATGCTTTTTAATATGTCCATACTTCATTCAAAAATAGTTTAAGGTTCCTTTTCAAATAAAATAACGCCTAATATATTTCTCGCTCAAAGTCTTCTTTCTGGTATTCTATTTCAGGTAGTTTTCCCCTTAGCTCCCTGATATGAAGATCTTCACCAAAGATTTAAACAGTATATTTTTAGACAAGCAGAGGTTGGACACAATCATTCTAACTACACTGAAACCAATTCAAACCACATTAAAGTCTATCTTCTGGAGAACTAACTTTTCAGTCTGTAACAATGACTGCATTAAAACTTAAAACTTTGTAAAAATCCTACAGTGTTTTTTCACAGTCTGATGGTAGCACTCTGTCTATACGTATCAATATTATTACCTTTTCATTTAACTTCAACTCATTTTATATCAGTTCACCTTATTGCCCAGTGGACATCAAAAAATATACTCCTTTGGAAGATAACAAATAAAGCAATCTTTGATAAAATCAGTAAAGTTCTCAATTTTATGCCACCTGATTGATACAGATTAGAAGTGTACATAAAACCTTCTCAGCAAGCTGCCTGTTTTGCCATTTTAATCTGAGTTGAAAAATGATTCTTGTGTTTCACTGGTGTTTCATAATTTGAATTCATAAAGTATTCTCAGTTGTGTATTAAGATTAATCATTGTTATTCCTTTACTATCCTCCAATCTCATAGAAGTAGAGACTTCTGCAGACACTAGGAGATGTGGCATTTGTTCTCACTTCTCCCAGTGTCACAGACTAACCCTTCAGTAGTACAGAATCCGAAGAGTGGCTTCCTCTGTAGGGAAGGTCTGAATGTCCTCGTGGGGAAGCCACTCCCTGACTGCTCTTAATGACCTATAAGTCATCTCATAAAAAGTGGCTCGTTCACACCCACAGATCAGAGAATAACAGGGATAGAAAGAAACAAAGAACACACATAATGTGGGGCTTATTTTTATGAAGATTTTATGTAAAGAATAGTTTGTGTATTTAAGACTTAGAGAAGTGCTGGTTTCATTTAAGAGATACAACTGGGAGATGTACAATTTTAGTGTTTTGATGCATGGATAAAGCTATATAGTTGTGTTCCTTTCGTTCTCCATTGTTTTGTGCTTTATAGATAGGACACACAATTTGTTTTCTGAAGGACTGCCCAGGCACTTCTGGGCGCCGTGAGATCAGTGGTATAAGGGGGAGCATGCTGTCTTAGGCAGCCATTTATAAACTACAATATTTTCTAAAATTTATTTTAAGGTCTGTTTATAACCACACTGACATTTCTGGAGTCAGACTCTCAGACATAATTACTAGCTGTGTGATCACTGTTTTACTGTTCCATCTCCAGTCCCTCAGTGAACTCCGCACAGCACCCAGACAGCACTTGCCAAGGCCATGCCCTTTTTGTCTTCCACTAAGTCTTTGTTGTTCTTCTCTTTTTTTAAATAATTGAGAAAATGTCTTGTAATACTTTTCCTAAGAGCTTTTCATAAAAGAAAAAAACATGAATGAATGTTGTTCTGAAGGGTAATTGGGGGATTAAATCCTTACACTTGATCATAAATTATTACCAGAAAAAGCATTAATAGGTTATGTACCTAAACAGCTACTATAATTACAAAGAAAAAGACAAACACGCTAATGGAAATACAAAAGGAAGAGAGAACAGATAGTCACATACAGTAAAAATAACTAACATTTATGAAAAAGCCCAATTAATTCATATTGAAAGATGAAGGCAATGATTTTCATCTGGCAAATGATTATAAATGTTCAATTAATATTTATTTACTTAACATTTTTTGGCCATCAAAATGGAAAAGGGTTTCAAAAAAAATATAAATCTACAGTATTAACAAAATCTTCAAAGAAAATATAATAGCATTAGGTAACTATCAATTCAAACTATACATGATTATCTAGATTCTATATTTTTATAGTTTATATTTTTGGATAAAACTCAAATATCCAAGTTGCATTTTTAAAAAATTAGAATTGACAATAGTGTTAATGTAAATGGCAAGCCAGTTTTAATTAGTAATCTATAAAAGTTATTTTAAACTATATCACTTAAAAAACAGAATTTAGAACATAAGCAATTTTAAATTTATTTGTATAGAATAGATAGCAGCTTTACATATTCCTATCTCCAGTGAGATTGTTTCCCCAGTAAAGTGTTAGACAGTAGAATGAATATTTAAATTTTAAAAAACTGTTACAGTGAAAGACACATTGCCATCGACACCCCTCAAAATACCTACTTTTGAGAAAAGAAGGCAAGATGGCCGACTGAGTGGCGGCACGATAGAGAGTCGCTCTGAAAAAAAAACTCAGATGCCGGACTCTGCCAACATGGAGAAAGCCAGAGAAAAGGAGAGGAATTCTCACAACCCAGGAAGAAACTGAGGAAAAAGAAAAAGAAGAAGACGAAGAAGAAGAGGAAGAGGAAGAAGAAGAAGAAGAGTGGATGGAGGGCTGGAGCTGGGCGAGCCCTGGTCGCTATACAGGCACGTAGAGTCAGGTGACTCAGGATCAAGCTGAGATAGCGGCCCTGCTGAGAGCAGGGGTTGGTGAGCTCCAGACCCTCGGCTGGAAGAGGCCCTGAGACAGGGAGTGGAAACAGCCAGTTGAGCTGCACGAACTTTGGTGAGTGACGGGAATTGGATTCCCCAGAGTGGGAGGACTGGCTGGGCAACATTTTGGTGTTGGGCAGGGCCGGCTTGAATCAAAATCTGAGGCAGCATCCGCTGATGACTCCTACTCCAAAGCAGATTGGTGGGTTCTGCTAGGGCAGAGCCACGCCCCTGGTTGAACCCAACAGCTGGGACAAGGCTTTTAAGGGCCAGTGGCAACCCCAGGGAACACACAAACTTGCTGAAGCAAAAACTGGTTGACTGATGTAGGGGGAGGGGCTGACTCTCAGTGTGCAACTCGCAGATTCGCTGCAGACTGAGGGGCTGTACTTCCCTAGCAAGTGTGCTGCAGAAAAACTGTAAGCAATACAAAAGGCCGGGAGGCCTCCACCACCCACCCATATGAAGGGGGCCAGAAACGTGACCAGACAGAGAAACAGCAAAAGGTCTCTAATTGCGGAACCAGGGAAAGTCAGTCCAGCAGAGGTAAATGCAGAGGCGGTTGAGAGCAGCAAACCTGTAATGTCAGAGACAGCCTCATCAGAAATAAAGAAATACTTCCGTGACCTCATCAACAAGTTTAATTCTGAAATTCTAACTCAGGTGAAACAAGATATAAGAAGATTAATAAAAGAAATCCTGGGTTGTCCTCAAGTAGACACAAATGAAAGAATAGAGGAATGCAGAGAAAGGAGAGAAGCCTTTGATGAAGAATATAAACAAAATCTAGAATATATGAAAAGATCCAAAGAGAATAACAGGAAATTAAAAACTCCATTGAAACCTGGCAAAACCTTTTAACAGAAACTAAAGACAAACTTTTAAAACTTGAAGACAGATTTTTAATGTATGATCACGAAAGGAAGGATCTCTTAAAAATAGCAAGGACCCAGGAAGCAACGATACATAGACTAGAAGATGACAAGAGGATTTATAACCTAAGAATAAAATATGTAAATGAAGATGCAGCAACAAATACAAATGAAATAAAAAGTCTATTCACAGAAATAATTAAGGAAAACTTCCCAAACATAAGTAATGGAAGTGAAGTTCAGATAAATGAGGCATACAGAACTCCAGCCAGCTACAACCAAAACAGATCTATACCCAGACATATAATAATCAGGATCCCAGAAATCCATCACAAGAACAGAATAGTAAAAGTGGTCAGGTAAAAGAAACATGTTACCTATAAAGGAAAACTCATCAAAATCACAGCGGACTTCTTAATGCAAACCATCAAATCATGAAGAGCTTGGAGTGAAATATCCCAAGCCCTGAAAGAAAGTAACCTCTAACCCAGAATGATGTACCCTGCAAAACTGTCTCTCAAAATTAATGGAGAGACAAGATATTTTCATGACAAAGAGGAACTGGGGGATTTTGTGACCACCAATCTAACCCTGCAAAGAATACTGAAGGACATTCTAGAGAGAGAGAAGAAAATCACCAGGATTCCAGGAACAATGGCAGAAATGCCTCAAAGAAAAGGACAGACAGTGGAATGGAGGAGAAAAGTAAACAAAAAACAATGACAGAAAAATAGCATAGCAGAGATAAGACAAAGATTGGTTATATCACTGTTTTATCTTGACTGATTTTATTTGAATCTGTTATGCTTGAGAGTGTCAAGTCTGAGAGTAGGGGCAACTACTCTGAAGATGACAGGATTCAATAGGATACCCATTCTGGTCTGATTGTTAACTGCCTTTGAAGTCCTATAATGTCTCCAATGTTTAGATTTTATTAATAGTATAATGCAATGCTAAGTTTAACTATACCATGTTTGACAATATAGACAATTTTATTGAAAATAACAAGAGACATCATAGTAACTATCATAGATCACCTAGTATTGTAGTTTTGTATGTCCTTTCCATTTCATGTTTCTCTAGGAATTTGTATTGTTGACTTGTTTTGATTTGTTTCTCCCTCTAATATAGAAAGGCTAGGTATATGTGTAGAGACTTATACATGTGTAGAACTTCTAAGTAGTTTACGAGAATAGATTATAGTTATTGTAAAGAAAAAAAAAGGAAAGAAAGTATTCTAAAGGATATAACTGCATGTATGTTTGAGTGAGTGGGATTAATAACCATGTTGCTAAAGTTTTAGTTGGATGGATGAACAAAACTGATTGCAGTCTCACTGTTTTGATGTCCACTTTGTAGGCTTTACTTTTGTAACTTGAACAACTACTTCAAAGAGGAAAATATGTAATTATCAACTAGTGATTTCTTACTGGTTACTATTTTTGTTTTGTTTTTGAGATTTTGTATTATTTCTACCCTCTTTCTGTTTCAAAATCCTTTCTTTAAATAAAAAAAAAGAAAAAAAATACCTGCTCTTCATTCAAACTGACTTATCCCATCATTCTCGGCAATTTCTGAAGCAGTTCTGGAAATCCTCTCTCTTGAGTATCTTTAACTGTACTACTATGAAATAAAACAGTCTACCTTTCATGATCATTCTGACTTTAAAGTAGAACTAGAAGCTACATGGGACCACGTCCCACAAACAAGGTGCAAGAAGATGCACTGTAATATTTCCACAAGCCGCCTTTGCATTGGATCGTGTTCAGCAGTAGAACTCATCATATTTTTGATCACACAAAAAGGATTTTCAGAACTCTTTCAGAAATAAGCAAGAATGATGAGATAAATGTGTTTAAGGCCAGGGAGAGTATTTTGCAGAGGGTTAATGCCAATGTGTCTCTTACTGAAATAATTATGTTTTTTTTTTAAATTTAAAACTCCACCAAATCTTTCAGTCACTCTTTATAGGTACAAAAGAATTACAGAGGAGCAAAGAAGCAGCTCTTCTGATTAAGGTTAAAGGACAGAAAATGGGATTTCTCCTTTCCCGTCAGGCTTAATTACGAAGAACAGCAGAAAACTTTGAAAGGGAAAGAAAAGTGCTGATCCATGGTTGTCATATTATTGAGGCTTCTTAATGTCTGAGTTTCTCTCCCAAAATTAATTATTTTCTTCCTCTATAGTTTATCTATGTTGCCCAGAAACCATTGACTTCCTGGAATTTTTATTAAGAATTCCACATTCTTGCCATGTTTTTTAGATACCGTGGCCTCTGCCAATAAATCCTAATAAATTTTCACTTCTTTTCTTTCAATAACATCCTAGAGAATGTGATTCAGACTCAAATTAATCACCGATCATGTTAATGGCTCCTAGGAGTTTACTTCCGATACCCCTTATTATATTAAATCAAACTTGATAGTGTGCTAGATCATTGCTCAGCTGGGTTTTCATAAAAGCATTGGTATTTAACATGATTTATGCCTAGTTTTCTGTTAATATCTTTTGCTTATCATGTGCTTTATTTTAAAAACAGTCATTCTTAGAAAATGACACTCCTTTAAAACCTATCACACTTTAAAAATATTTTATAGGAAACTTTACAGTAAAAGGTGTCACTTTATATTATATAGGATAATAGCAAGCAGGAACATTTTAATGTACAAAGTATTAATATTTTGCTTTTAGTTTTGAAGATATGCATACATATGTATGTTTTGCTTATTCAATAGAAAGTTATATGACAAAATTATTAGGAAATTTAACGCATTGTATGTCTTTCAGCTTTGCAGCAAAGGGGCGGCTCTAGGAAAACCCTTCGATGCACCTGCTGACCATATAGCAGCCATAGCAAGTTTCATTGAGACAAAGCTTGTCACCTGCTACCTACGAATGAGGAAGCCTGACCTTGCCCTGAATCATGCACACAGGTAAAATGAAAGACTACTAAATGAGTAGGCAATAGTACTAAAAAAAAAAAAAAAAAAAAGTACTACCCAGGCACAAGGAGGCTACTCTCTAAGCTTATCTGATCACTTTCTCTTTCATTTTAATTTAAAGATGAAGCAAAACAAATTATATACTGCTTGATTTAGTTAAAACCAAACAATCATGGAGATAAGCAAGGATTTTAAAACCTAAGGGAAGAAATAGGTAAGCAACAATTATGAATGGTATTCATATTGTGGGGCAAAATAAAAAAACAGGCAACTAGCAGCAACTTTCTGCAGGAAGAGAAAACAGAGAAAAGAAGGTGAGGAGGGAACCTGGTGTGTAAGGCTAACAGGGGTTTCCAAAGCTGCAGAAGAGATGTGGAAAGGTAGAAGGGAATTCCAACTGTGACACTTGAAGCAAGACCTGAAAGTTGAGGCTCATCTGGTGATAGCATAGTTGATTTAAAGGATGCTAGCATCCCTTGGGCAGGTTTCCAAAGGTGTGAAATATTTTTATCTATATTCTTAAACATTTCTTTTTCATATTTATAACCTTCTGAAGAATTCCATATCACTACATCACAATGTAGGGGATTCCCAGAATTCCCTGGGTTACCTCTCTTTTCTTCTATAATAATGTACGGTCTTGTTCTCATCAGTAGCAATCAGTTTTAAGCTACAGCAAAGATAATTTGATTATGCTATGCTTTCCCAATAATGCTTGCATTGAAATTATACTTTTATCCTTCCCAATCTGACTTAAGTGAAATTTGCCTAGAACTTTGGTGTTGTCTATTTTTTTTATCTCATATCATTATATTTCCTTTAGATATAAGAAGCAAAACTAATATTGAAATGAGACCATAATACCTGGTTTATTAATAGACTCTGAGAAACATAATAAAAAGTTATAGTAAGATCCATTACTGAGTAACTTCCCAACATAGTAAAAAGCCATTTATAAACCCACCTGGACTAGGATGTTTAAGTTCTGCCCAAGATTTTCAATGCCCTAACAGTGGCCATGACTTGACGTCAAGAACCTACAGGCAACAAAACCTCTTTGAAATTCATAGGTAACTTAAAAGCAATTCACCTGCTTACATAAACCACAGAATTTTAAAGCACATTGCCTTTGAAACCAGAAGAAAATTCTGCTTTCTATCCATCCAGGAATACTTTATACAACCATAGTTTCTGATTCCAAGTCAGGATATATAGTTGGCCAAAGAATTTTTTTCCATTTATATTGAAGGATGTCAGTGTTAGAAAGGAATGTACATTTAAGTATGTCAAAATTATTATACTGCCTGGGCTACTCGGGTGGGTGACTTGATAGTACAATGGGAAAAATAATCAATGTTTAGAACAGCACAGAAAATCTATAGAAATATGCTATCAATAACAAATCTATGTACTAGAAAAATTATAGATTACCTTTTCAATGACTTTCATCACACATCAAATGGCCATCAACATGGCCTACATTATAAGAAAAATATCTCTTGGATATCAGAACAGTTTGATGATTTTTAAAATCATATTTAATATAATATTTCAAGTCTGGCCTTTATTCTATAATGTGTAGGATTTATACTATATGTAATGTGTACAAAGAATACATGCAGGTTATTTATAAATATCATATTTTAAAAATACATTAAAAGCAAAAATATTTCGAATGGATGACCATGTCAAAATTCAATCAAGTTTCTTAAAAATGAATAATAATAAAAAAAATCAGAAATTTCACTACAATTTAAACATAAGTAAAATAAAATACTACACTTCCTGAGGATGCCAGAATCAGCTTTGATGTGTTCAATGTTTAGAATCAGAAAAGAATTCAATTTTAAAACTAAGAGTGTATGTTAAAGATTTTTTACAACCTTCCTGTGTGCATGACACCATGCCAAAAGACGAGAGGAACAGCTGAGAAAGCGTCTCCGGCTTGCTAGACCATGTCAGTCAGGCTGAAGACGGCCCAGGTGTCACCAGTGAACAAAGCAGTGCTGGTCCGTGCTGTGTTTGTCCCCCAGCACCGTGCCAAAGGAGTAGAGTGGGATTTGCAGCTACAGCCTGTGCTGCAGAGGTTGGGGTGTAGGCAAAATCAAAATGTAGGTTTCTCCTGAGGGTTGGAACGCAACCTGGTAGCTTGGTGATGGAACGGAAATCTAGCAAATGTGAAGCCCTGGGTTTGATCCCCAGCATGGGAAAAAAATAAATAAAAGCTAAGAAAAGAACTAAACAAATGAATACTGAGAATGTTGTTCAAGACCCTGAAAATTACTTACAGGAAAAAATAATACAGAATAGTAATAACAGTAATAGTAATATGATCCTCTCTACAATTGTTCGCATTAATTTTTATGTATTTTTTATGCCATAAAACAATTTTTGCTCCTGTTTCTATGTTGAAAATAAGTAAGAAATGCAAATCAATAGAGGTTAAGCAGTCAATTTATACAATTAATAATGCACCAAGACACATCAATCATTTTGCTGAGCTTGTCATTCAAAGCTCAAAACTGCAGAAGTTGGCACATATATTTTTAATATTAAATCATTTCAAAAAATCCAAGATTTAAAAAATAAAGTTTGAAATATAAGCAATGCATATTTTATAAAATAAATAAGTTAATTAATCAAGGTATTTGGTCTATAAATACTTTACAGCCATTAGTTATACACTGAATACAGAATTACGCTTTTGTATTATTATCACATTGTGATAGTCACTACTAATCATGGATCAAAATTAAAATATTCCTTTTTGCATTTATTTGCATTTGCTGATGCATCCTTTCTTTAATTTTATGTAAATGTGAAGTCTACTGCATGTCTTTAGGAGACTTGTTAACACAATAATTAACTTAAAAACCATCATGTAATTTTGCTTCTGATAAGAACAAAGGCATATTGTTTTGTCATGTAGAAAAACTACAGGAATCACAACGTTATGGTTTTAAGATCAATAAAGTTACAATTTGTAATTAATCAGCTATGTACTGCCAATTAAGCCTTTATAAAAATCAATTATTAAAAATATTGTTTCTCTTTTTCTTATAATGAATCCAATATCACAAATATGGGTAAAGGTTTTTACTTCACCCAAAAGGGCTGCCCAGATTCTCCACTCTGACATGAATTTAGCTCATTTCGTCAATCTAGTGCCACGGTTACTCCAAGACTGATTCCTATTTACAGCTATCTTATCAAAAATAGAAATTCTGATATAACTCATTTCCTACCATGTAATAGTTCGATACACATAATTGCAAAGATTCTAATGCTGCACAACACTTTTTGCATATTTCCCACCTCTACTTTTTTTTCTTTCTTCCGGTACCAGGGATCGAACTCACAACCTCGCACTTGCCAGGCAGGCACTTATGCTGCTGAGCTAAATCCCCAGCCCCCTCACCTCTTCTTTTTGTATGTGACAGAATTTTTTTGCTACAGGTGGTAGAGAAGATGAAGTTTAAAGTTTAAAAAATGTGGAAAACCTCCTACTTTTGCCATTGTTTTATAATAGGGGTAACTATTATATAATTTATTCATTTAGCAAATATTTTTTAATTTCCCTAGCCTGTTCCTATGCTAGGCAATGGAGAGACAGTTAGAAAATACCTGGAATTATGTATCAGCAAAAGTAGTAAACAAAATGTAAAAATACTTAGGTACTAGTAAGTATATGAGACAAATAACATGCAATAAATTCTGTGAAGGAAATATGCACCATTTCAGGGTGCAGAGGCAGCATTATACGTTAGGAGCAAAGCCTGGAATCTGACTGCCTAGAATTAAATCTGACTCTCCCACTCACTAGTTGATCGAAATTTAATTTTCTGTAAGATTAGATTATAATAGTTGTAGTACTTCACAAATACTATATCTCAAGATTTTGTGAAAATTAAACATAAATCCATGAAATTTTTATTCCAGCCATGACAAAGTTACTGATACTTGAACTCCCTTCTAGCTGTAAACAGCCATAAAACTGGATAAAAATATATGAAGCAAGTATTTTCAGGCATTCAACAATGTTCAGAGCAGGATGAATCTTTGAAAGACAGATAATACACATGGAGAGTCCTAGGGTTTTCACAAAGTTTGTTGACTGTATTTTCTTGCCCTAATTCAGGGACATAACGACCAGGTTGAACTGCAGTCTTGATGAACTGAGAAAGCAGAAATATGAATACCAGGCTGCCAAAAAAGCTATCATTTACTGGGCATGTGGCCAAAAATGGAGGTGGCTGCATGAAAAGGTTGAGGGGCAGACTCTGCATAAGAATTTACTGCAGATCCTTAACCATGGTCTGACACAAGGGTATGAGAAGATTCCATGTAACAGGATGTCTGCAAGAAAAATAATTGCCAAATGGGAATATGAGATGATCGGCAGTTATGGGAAATGTTGGCATATCAAAATGAAGAGATCCTTCTGAGCACCCTGGACATTCAACTGAGCCACCAGAGAGATCATGCCTGAACTGACAGTACCATGACTACAGAACAAGTCACAGCTTTGAATTAAGCTCAGAACCAAAACAGACTTACCCTAGCAATGATAGCACAAAGCTTTATAAGAAAAAAAGAGTCTCTTCCATATAGTACTCTAATAGGAAAAAAAAAAGACTTTTTATCAGCGAAGATATCATAACCCAGAATACCTACAAAGCTTCATTGAAAATATACAACACAAAATTTAAATTACTGTACATGCAAATAAGTAGGAAAGTGGGGCTGATACTTAAAATAATCAGCTCATATAAATATGCCACAAGATGATATGGAGGTTGAAATTGGTAGACAAGATTTCACAAATCTATGAAAATAAGTTCAATGATATTAAATTAAAAATGGTAATAATTAGTTAAGAGATGAGAGTCTCAACAGAAAAATAGAAACAAAAATCTAATGGAGATCTAGAATAGATCAATAAACATCTGACATTAAAAAGTTATTAACACTAGGTATACAGAAAGCTAAACACAAATGTCACTGAATTTGAAGATAAATCAATAGAAACAACCCAATTTGAAAAACAGAGAAAAAACAGATTTCTTAAAATTAACAAAGATATTGGTTACCTGTTCTCAGGGATAGTAATAAGCAATATAAAACATACACATAATTAAAACATCAGAGGAAGAAGGAAGAAATGAAACAAAAGAAATAATTTATGGAAATGTACCAAATTGAGAGAGAAAAAGAGAGAGAGAGATAAACATAGTGAAGGTCAGCTAGGATAAATACAAACAGAACCACATCTAACAAAACTATAGTCTAACTGTTGAAAACCCAAGATAAAGAGAAATTATTAAAGGCAGCAAAGAAAAACAAGGAGGAACAATAGTACAAATAACAGGCGACTTTTAGTCAGAAGCTAAAAATGTCAAAATGCAATGGAATAACAACTTATAGAAAGCAAAACTGTTACTTCAATCTCACGTGAAGTAGGGTGCCATGGTGCTCATCTGTAAGTGCCAGCTGTTGGAGAGGCTGCTGTGAATCTTGAATTTGAAGCTAGCTGGACAGCATACAAGGATCTTGTCTCAAAGTTTAAAAAAAATTGAAGTGAAATAAAAAACATTGTCATAAACATGTAAAAGCTCAACTCCAGCAAAACTGCACTTAGAACATGGTTAAAGCAAATTTCTCACTGTAGGAAATGACAGTAGATCAAAATTTGGATCTATGATAATGAATAAAAGCACCAGAAATAGTAGGTTTACTTTTTTCTCAAAAAAATTTAAAGACGACCATTCAAGTAGAAAGTAACCACCTTTTGTATTTCCTAAAGTAAAAATAAGTTTAAAATACTATTTCATAGCTTGATGTAACATATTTGACCATAATCTCATCAGCCTGCAACAGAGAGAACAAATATAATTTTATGACACTGAAGTTTTTAATGGAGGTGGTACCATGGTCACAGTAAGTAGACTGTGTGAAATTAATGATGCAGGTCACAATTCCAGAGTAACCATCAAGAAGTATAAAATACAGCTAGAAAACTAATACTGAGCTTAAAATTTAAAAATAAAGGATATTAATTAACTGAAAATAAACAAGAAAAAGAAAATGAAGGGAACATAAAATAGATAACACATTAGAAAACTATAGGAAAGATGAGTTCAATCAAACAAACCAATAATTACATTAAACATACATACATTGATTAAATATTCCAATTAGGCATAGACTATCCATCTAGATTAAATTTAAATGTTCAATAATATGTGTAAGAAACATAGGTTCAAAATAAAATATGAAAAAAGTGATATACCACATAACAGACATAAAAGGTGGGTTTTATGTTAAATTTTGCTATGTTGTTATCCAAGTAGGTTTCACAAAAAGGCGCATTATCAGAGATACAAATAAATCTCAGTAAAATTACAAAATCTTTTACTATTTTACCCAGCTCATTGTTAAACACAATGAGATTAAACTAAAAATAGGTAACAGTAAAGTATCTAGAAAATTTTTCCAAATACTTGGAAATTAGACTTGGAAAGATAATGCTTGAATTTAAATATGTATCTAAATAACACGTGGGTTAAGTATAAGAAAGAAACCAAGGCATAGGTTTAAATCCCTGCTTCATTACTTGGTCCCTTAAATTTCACAACTTTCTTTGTCTCTGTTTTATCATTTTTGAATCCAAATAAGCTACTGAAAGTCATTCCGCAATCTCAAAGATATTAGAGTTGTACTTTTTATGAAGTCTCCTGGTACATTTTAGGCATATGTAATGACCACATCCATCATAGCGAATTTGTACCTGATTCATTCTTTCTTTTTTTCCCGTTCCTCTACTCTCCCTTCAACCCCTCCTCCCCTCCTTATTAACAAAAAAGTTTTGTTTCCATATTTTCCTCCTTTTCTCTTTTTCTTTCTTTTCCCTTCCTTCTCCCTGCCACTTCCCCTTTCCATTTGAACATTTTCTTCCTATTTCACAATTCCTATTGCATATGTTGGTCCTTATTCACACTTTTGGTTTCTCACACCACAGAAACAATGTGGTACTTAGGCAGGTGAGTCCAATTTATTTCAGTTCAGAGTATGGTCTCGAAGTGCATCCATTTAGCTAGAAATGTCTCAAACTTATTCTTCTCTTTGACAGAGTAGTACTGCATCATATATTAAAAAAATTGTATCTTCTTGATCCCTGTATCTTTAAACTTGGAGTGTCTGATTTTCTTTTAGTTCTTTAAATATTCTTTATCCATTCATCAGTTGATGGTCATTGAGCTGTTAAAAAGATTTAGCTCTTACAAAATGTGCCACTCTAAACACGGGTATAAACTTGTATTGCTCTAATATGAATCTTTTAATTCTTTTAGGAAGATACAAAAAAGGGAAATAGCTGGGTTGAATGGAACCCCTGATCCTAGTTTTTGAGAAATCTCCATAATGATTTCCACAGTGACTGCATCAGTCTACATCCCTACCAGCAGTGGAGAAGAGTTCCTTTTCCCCCACAGCCCCACCAGCATTTGTTACTGGTTGACTTCTTGATAATAGCCATTCTTTCTGGGGTGAGATGGAATCTCAGCATTGTTTTAATTTGCATTTCTTGAATGACCAGGGATGCTGAACATTTTTGCATAATTTTTTTTTCCATTTCTACTTCTTCATGTGAGAAATATCTATTTATTTCAGATGCCAATTTTTGGGTCAGGTCTTTAAATTTGGGGTGTCTGATTTTTTTTTTCGTTCTTTAAATATTCTAGACAGTAATACAACTGACAAAATTTTTTCCCCACACTGTGGGATTTCTCTTCACTGTTGGTGGTTTCTCTTCCTGTGCAAAAGTGTTCTTAATAAGATGAGATCTCAGTTGTCGATTCTTTGTAATAGTTCCTATGTGATCGGTGTTTTGTTCATAAAGTCTGTGCCTACACCAATGTCTTCAAGAGTTCTATCTATGGTATTTCCCAGAAGATTTAATGTTTCTGTAGATTTTAGGTTTATATTTTATGTAAATTTCAACATCAATACCTAATAAAGTTTGTTTTTAGTGATAGTAATTGTAATAATCTCTAGATTTTTATAGACAAAGCTATTATTTTTTTAAAAAACTTTTCTGCAATTAACTGGTACTCAATAAGGTAAATCATTTGGAAATAACTATGAAAATGAAATTTTTGAGGAACCATTCTTCACAATTTGAAAGTAATTACAATGTTCAGAGGTAACACCTGCTTATAGCATTACGGATATTCATGAGTTTTATATTGAACTGGGTCATGGAAGAACCAGAAGAATTTTGCAGATTTTTTCCAAATCTCAAGGAATCAGATACTTTAAAAAATTCTCTTCTTCTTTATCTAAAATTTGACCAACAAACTCAACATGTTGATCAGTAACATTAGATAAAATAATTCTCACAATCTCAGGTGAACCTAAACAAAAGTATAATAGTATAATTTAAAAGAAAAGGAATATCTCTGGTGCCAGTTTCTTGATATTACCAAATATCTGGGCTACTGAGCATCAGTGTTGGTATAATAATTGAGAAAACAAAAAAGTTATGATCATATATGTATGTAAGATATGGAGATAGATAGATAGATAGATAGATAGATAGATAGATAGATAGATACGAAATATATTTGTTTTGGGAAAACATATGAGTTGTTGTTTTGATGATATTGTCATTCATTTTTGAAGGACATTCCATCTTCTATACTAATCTTTCTCAACTCTTGAAGGGAAGGGAAGGGAAGGGAAGGGAAGGGAAGGGAAGGGAAGGGAAGGGAAGGGGAAGCAAGCAAAGAAATTACTATTTCTTCCTAATTATCTCCTTCTATGATGCTTACATTACTCAAGTGAAACAAAAATAGTCGCTAATCATGTTATGCTCGTGTGTGCATACATTTAGGTTTGTATATGAATTCGTGTGATGATCACAAAGAAAAGGCAAAGCATCAGGGAACAGGAATGAAAAGAAAATAGGGCCTGCCAGTATGAAAACAGTTTTTTAAAAGGTGCAGTATCATCGTTTCGAAAATACCTGGTTGAACCTTTTGCAAGTTAGGCACTCAGCCTCTTCAAGAAGCTAAGAACATTAAAATACTATATGGATCTTTAGTACACGTATTTCTCTTGTTTTTGTGTTCTCCGTGAAAATAAATCCGATCACATTCAACACTCCAAGTTTTTCCTTAAGCTCTAAAATGATTATAAAATATGACAATGGACAATTTCAGTGGAAGGACAGAGATTATGCTTACTAAACCATGTTACAAGAAATAACTAGGGCCAAGGATTTATCTCAGTGGCATAAGTGCCTGCCTGGCAAGCCTGAGGTTGTGAGTTTGATCCCTGAAAAAAGAAATAACCATACCACATTTTTAGAACAAGAAGTTGATCACATTAAGAAATAGTACTTGGGCAGGAAAAGGAACAAGCATTCACTGAACACCATATGGCAGGTAGGAAATAAACATTTACATGGTATCTAATTTAGTCTGTTGGATAACTGCCTGTGAAACTTTTCTTATTACCATTTAACAGATGAGGAAACTATATTCTATAGTTCTTATGATATCACAATCATTTTTCTTTCTCCAAAGAATCCTGTCATCTCATTTCATCCTTGAAATAATAAACACAATCACACTATCCTTAAAATCATGAGGATTTCCTATGCTGATTGGAATAGCACTGGCATGTAGTAGACATTGTCCTTGAAATCATAAAACCCAGGCCTACCTACCCGACTGCACTGAAAAGTCTTGCTTTTCCTCATTTGTGATTTGCCTATTATACTGTTTAGCACATCTTCGTTGGAATATTGATGCAACACACCTTTTAAGCCATAAAACTGAAGCATACATCACCCTACTTTCTTTTCATTCCTGTTCCCTGATGCTTTGCCTTTTCTTCGTGATCATCACAGGAATTCATAAAATATTCTTGCAAAGTAAACACAACCTTATTTGTATAAAAGGAGTGAAAATGAGATAATGAAGATTAAAGCAAATAAATTTTTAAAAATAATAAAACTTGGCCATATATTACCCAAAGAATATAAATGTCAGTGTGTCTTAGGATCATCATTTTCTTATCTTAGTAAACATAAGGAACAGTACCCAAATGTCTCAGACATCTTATTAGAAATCTATTTTTAAAAAAGAGGAAGAGGAGTTGCAAGATGGCCGACTGAGTGGCAGCACTGTAAGAGAGCTTCTCTGAGAAAAATAAATAAATAAAAACAACTCAGATGCTGGAATCTGGCAACATGGAGAAAGCCAGACAAAAGGAGAGGAATTCTCATGACCCAGGAAGAAACTGAGGAAAAAGAAAAAGAAAAAAAAAAGAATGAAAGAAGAAAAAGAAGCATGTACAGAGGGCTGGAGCTGGGCAAGCCCTGATCGCTATACTGGCACATCTTAGAGTCAGGTGACTCAAGATCGAGCTGAGATCACGGCCCTCCCAAGAGCGGGGGTTGGTGAGCTCCAGACCATTGGCTGGAGGAGGTGCTGCAGTAGGGAGTGGAAACAGCCAGTCGAGCTTCGTGAACTTTGGTGAGTGACAGGAACTGGAATCCCCAAACTGGGAGGACTGGCTGGGTGACATTTTGGAGTTGGGCAGGGCCAGCTTGAATCGGGGCCCTAGGCAGCATCTGCTGATGACTCCTAGTCAAAAGCAGATTGGTGGGATCTGCTTGGGCTGGGCCACACCCCTGGTTGAAACCCAATAGCCAGGGACGAGGCTTTCCTGGGCCAGTGGCATCCTCAGGGAACACACAAACTTGTTGAAGCATAAACTGGTTGACTGGCGTAGGGGGAGGAGTCAGCTCTCAGCGTGCAACTCTCAGATCCGCTGCAGACTGAGGGGTGGTACTTCCCTAGCAAGTGTGCTGCAGAAAAACTGTAAGCAAAACGAAAGGCCCAGAGACCTCCACCACCCACCTGTCTGAAGGGGGCCGAAAACATGACAAGACAGAGAAAGAGCAAAAGGTCCCCAACTGTGGAAACAGGGAAAGTGAGTTCAACAGAGGTAAATGCAGAGGAGGTTGAGAGCAGCAAACCTGTAATGTCAGAGACAGCCTCATCAGAAATAAAGAAATACATCCATGACCTCATCGTTGAATTTAAATCTGAAATTCTAACTCAAGTGAAGCAAAATATAAGAAGATTAATAAAAGAAGTCCTGGGTAATCCTCAAGTAGACACAAATGAAAGAATAGAGGAACCGAGAGAAAGGAGAGAAGCCTTTGATGAAGAATATAAACAAAATCTAGAATATATGAAACAGATCCAAAGAGAATATCAGGAAATTAAAAACTCCATTGAAACCTGGCAAAACCTTTTAATAGAAACTAAAGACAAACTTTCAAAACTTGAAATAGATTTGCAAAGTATGATCATGAAAGAAAAGATCTCTTAAAAATAACAAGGAACCAGGAAGCAATGATAAAAAGGCTAGAAGATGACAAGAGGATTTATAACCTAAGAATAAAATATGTGAATGAAGATGCAGCAACAAGTACAAATGAAATAAAAAGTCTATTCACAGAAATAATTAAGGAAAACTTCCCAAACATAGGTAATGGAAGTGAAGTTCAGATAAATGAGGCATTCAGAACTCCAGCCAGCTACAACCAAAACACATCTATACCCAGACATTTAATAATCAGGATCCCAGAAATCCATCACAAGAACAGAATATTAAAAGCAGTCAGAGAAAAGAAACAGATTACTTATAAAGGAAAATTCATCAAAATCACAGTGGACTTCTCAATGCAAACCATCAAATCAAGAAGAGCTTGGACTGAAATATTCCAAGCCCTGAAAGAAAATAACCTCCAACCCAGAATGATGTACCCTGAAAAACTGTCTCTCAAAATTAATAGAGAGACAAGATATTTTCATGACAAAGAGGAACTGGGGGATTTGTGACCACCAATCCAACCCTGCAAAGAATACTGAAGGACATTTGAGAGAGAGAGAAGAAAACCACCAGGGTTCCAGGAATAATGACAGAAAGGCCTCAAAGAAAGGGGCAGACAGTGGAATGAAGGAGAAAAGTAAACAAATAACAACAGAAAAATAGCATGGCAGAGATAAAACAGAGAAGATTGGTTATATCACTGTTTTATCTTGACTGATTTTATTTGAATCTGTTATGCTTGAGAGTGTCAAGTCTGAGAGTAGGGACAACTACTCTGAAGATGACAGGATTCAATAGGATACCCATTCTGGTTTGATTGTTATCTGCCTTTGAAGTCCTATAATGTCTCCAATGTTTAGATTTTATTAATAGTGTAAAGCAATGCTAAGTTTATATTATATTTGACAATATAGACAATTTTATTGAAAATAACTAGAGACATCATAGTGACCACCGTAAATAACCTAGTGTTGTGTTTCTGTATGTTCTTTTCATTTCATGTTTCTCTAGGAATTTGTATTGCTTGTTTTGATTTGTTTCTCCCTCTAATACAGAAAGGCTAGGTATATGTGTAGAGACTTATACATGTGTAGAACTTCTAAGTAGTTTACGAGAATGGTTTATAGTTATTGTCAAGGATAAAAAAGGAAAAGAGAGTATTCTAAAGGATATAACTGCATGTATGTTTGAGTGTGTGGAATTAATAACCATGTTGCTAAAGTTTTAGTTGGATGGATGAGTAAAACTGACTGCAGTCTCACTGTTTGTATGTCCACTTTGTGGACTTTAGTTTTGTAACTTAAACAACTGCATCTAAGAGGAAAGTATGTAATTATCAAGTAGTGATTTTTACTGGTTATTATTTTTTTGTTTTGTTTTGTTTTTGAGATTTTGAATTGTTTCTACCCTCTTTCTGTTTCAAAATTTTTTCTTTAAATAAAAAATTTTTTTAAAAAAAGCAAGAGGAGGAAAAGAAAGTGCTCTAAAAGAGATAACCGTATGTATACTTAAGTGTGTAGGATTGACAACCATGTTACTAAGTTTTTGTTGGATCGGTGAACAGAACTGTTTGCAGCCTCACTGTTTGAATGTTCACTTTGTAGGCTTTAGTTTTGTAACTGGAACAACCATATCCTAGAAGACAATATATAATGTATCAAATAGTGATTTCTTACTGTTTATTTTTTTTTAATTCTGTATTATTTCTACCCTTTTTTCTGTTTTGCTTCCCCCCTCTTTAAATAAAATTTTAAAAAAAGGAGGAAGAAAGGAGGAGGGAAGAGGAAGTAGGTAGGATACAACAATATTACATTTAGTAAGAGTGGGTTTTATGGTTTGGGTTTTTCTTTTTTTTTTCCAAGACTGGTTCTTGCTGTTTTACTCAGGCTGGGCTGAAACTCCTGGATTCAAACGATACTCCAGCCTCATCATTCCCTGCGTATCAAGGTAAAGGAGTAATATTTTAAGACAGTAAAGGCAAGAAAAGATAAATGGAACCACTCCTGGGCTTCAGTATTGAGCCAATTTTGAAACTAGATCAACTTCATTTAACCTGTCCAAGTTACAAAAGATATGAGAAAAGAGTGCTACTCTACTCATGTGGTTACCATCGGTCAAATGCTTACTTTACAACTTTCCTGATGACCCTTGAAATAAGCTGGTTACCCCTGCCCTAGCTCTCCCGTGCTGCTTCCCCAGGCCTGTGTCATTCCTTCCACACTCACAGCTCTTTGCCCAAGAGCTGCATCTTCTACCCTGTGTTCAGGTTAACTTCATTTTAGTTCACAATCGTGTCCCTTCGTGGTTCATTTTTCACTTTCTCTCTCAATGAGTTAGTTCAGTCTTAGTTCTGCAGTCAGTGGCAGCATCCATTTGTTGTTGATCTGTGTTTCCTATTTACTCATGAATGTAACGTTTCACAGATGAGAAAGCAGTGTATTGATGTAATAAGTAGTAGTGTTATGCAACAGTAGATACTCCTAGAGTCTCTCTTTAAAACGTGTATCTGCTGCTTATTGTTGACCTGTTTCCTGCTTTTGATTTTCACATGATCCTTGGAAAATAGATTAGGGGTTGCTAATGCCCAGTTTTCAAGAGACATTGTCCATTTTGATATAGGAAATTGGCAAGAGGGCTACAGACACTGCTTGTAGGTGGACTTGTTCATATGTTATTCTGAGATGATTTTTTCACATACATTTTTTTACTTTCTAATACACCAGCTCTAAAATCCATTCTGATGATTGGAACAAGTCACTTAGCCTTTCTGCAGTTGCTTTGTAAATTCTCACCAGGGCCTTAAAAGCATTCATGTTCTTGTGATTTTAAAATGTTCTTAAACATGTAAGTAATGTGGCCTGGAGGCAGTGTAAATAATGAGGGCAGAAGGGATCAGGAAGATTCACTTCCTGATCTCCCTGTAAAAATCAATTAATGGGGGAAAAAAAAGTGCAAGGCAAAAGCAAATAAAGAAAAGTAGAGGAGCTGTGAACTTCACTGTAATGTAGGGAAACAGGCTTCATCAAGCAAAGTCCTAGACTGAAATACCTGCAGAATAACTCCCCTGCCTTGAGTTTCACAAGTCACCTAACTTCCCTTTGCCTTAGTTTTACATTTCTAAACAATGGATAATGACAACACCCTCAATAATTTTGAAAGGGGGGAAGGGTTCAGTGTAAAAGTGTTTTGCAAATGGAAAATTTTTGTGCAAATCTTGCCTTAATGTCACTATTTTATTTCATCTTCAAACACATCCAGTGTCCTAACTAAAATTTTACCAGACTTCACAATTCACAAACTTCTTTTCATGAGCATGTTTGCACCGGTTAGCATGGTGAATGGCCAGTCTATCTAATGCACATCAACAGAGACGAAACTGTTTTTGATGGTCACCATGGGAACATGTTTGTTTTTAGCCTCCTAATTTTTTGCCTCAACAAGAAAAAAGATTTTCACATAAATAGCTACACACTAGATTAGGTAAGGAATAACACTAAAACTGAGAAAGTCTGAATGTAAACAAGAAGCTTATGACTATCAATATCCAAAAATGTTAAAAATAACCCACTTGCTAGAAAAAATAAAAGACTACTCACATTTCAAATGTAACCAACACAGATTTTAGGGAACTACAGCTCAGTCCTACTGAATCCACTTCATAACAGCTAAACTGTAAAACTGGTATTTATGTCTTGTTCTCAAAGCAACTTTCATCAATGTTTTCTCACCTACCCTGCTCTAAGGGGTAAATTATACAGGGTTGCAAATAATAAGAGACAAACTTAAATCAACCCAGTTTTCATTGTGGAAGACTAAAAAAAGTGACTGTGATGTCAATCCCTATTTATTTTGTGGCTCTTGCCAGCTTGCATTTAATACTAAATTCTCTTTACTTCTTTTCCGGATAGAAATTTCTTGTTAGACATGCTGGACTTGCTCTTGCACTAACAGTTTATCCTAGAAGATCTGACAACCTGACAAATCTGAGGTCCTCTCTGCTATTTTTTGACTTTCACAATTCATAAATGTGAAGATGGTCATGGATATTCCATATATTTTGCATCATTGACAATGTAGTGCCAGGCTCATGGACATTTTGCAAATTCTATGGTGGTTTTACTGTTACTGCTATTATTTTCCTAATCTCTCCCTCATTTCCTCTCCTGTTACCATGGCAATAATTCTTCATATTCATCCTCTTTAGGGGCTGTGACCTTTTCTCATTTTTCATAGAAACATGAAGGGCAACTATACATTAAAATATAACTCCTTTAGTTTGAGAAGAAATTATCTCCTATCGCCTATAGCTTTGCTCACCAATTAGGAATATGGACTTTCCTTATCAATTTTCTTCATTGGAAGAAATGCAGGTCATGTGCCTCTCTGAAATCTAAGGACAATAAGGTTGTGATTGGATATAAATGTTCTTTGTATATTACCAATTATTAAGCTTTTACCAAGTATGACTTTTAACACAACAGTTGACTTTTAACACAACCTACAAAAGTATTATTTTTAACACAACAGTTGAATTCACAGAGTTCAAATTTGAGTATGTAACAATAAGAGATTAGCAGATAAAAGATTCTAATACATAACTTTACTATACACTTAGCCTTGGTCCTTTTGCTTTTTTAAGATTTCTCTGAGCTCTTCCTTATATAAGCTAAAGTAAACTCCTATGAGCTTTTATTTCCCTATGAGCTTTCCTTGTGAAACTTGTTCAACACATGCAGGTTCTGAGAAATAATTCTTAGGCTTTGCATAAGGAAACAATGAGAAGCTTTACTGAGAAGCTACATGTATATATATCCCAAAATGGGAGTAAGAGTATCTGGGCAAAAAAGGCAGTATGTATCATGCAGATTATCAAAATAGTATGTTCTTTGTGCCTCTTCAACATCATTTTTATAGTTAAAGCCTTCACCAAATTTTGACTATGTACTCATAAAATTGTCCTCAAACTTTACGCTTATTACCCACTATACTTTGAAACTTTATTGATGATTCCAGTGTTTTTGCTTAAATATTTACCATATAGAAATTAAACTTTTATCTTTTCACTCATTTAACATAACAAGATGCCCACTAAACATTAACATAAATATATAATTTTGAAAAATAACCTTATTTTTCAAAACATACACAGGAGGGTTTCCCCTCCTGTGTTTCACATTTTTGCAAAGCTATACACTGTCTGACATCATAAAAGAAAATTTAGTTCTTACATCTGATTCCGCATTTAATCTGTTATAATATAGTTGAATTATATGAACAAAATTGTCTCAAACAAATTATGCAATTAGAAAAAGAAAGATAAATTTGATAGCCTTTTTAGATGATCTTGACTATTCTTTAGTAATATACCAAGACTTGTCAAGAAGTGGTTTCCTGCAGATTAAATGCAGTGTGCAATCTTACTCTATACCAGTTCACCTTTGTGTACTCTTTAACATTAAAATCCACTGGTGTATCTTGCACTCTCAAAGGATTGTTTATCCATCTGTGATTGGTCATGTGGAAAATATAATGCAAATTTCCAAATGTTGCCATATTACATTATGCAACAACAAATAAAAAAATCACACATATTAACATCACCAATCCTAGAAAAGCCTTAAGCATTGGGAGTCTGTCAAACTCACAGAGACAGATGTAAGTTTTCCAAAATTCTAATTTTTGCTTGAGAGCTCAAACTTTTGTCACTGGCAATAAATACTGTCAGTTGTGTTCCCTTAAGTGACAACCGCACATATTTCACTTTCAAGAAAATGTCTGCCAAATTCCAAATTTGATAATCCTAAATTGTTAATTTTTTGTCCAAGTAAAACAAGACTTCATGGAAACACTAAGCTCACAAGTGTAAAAATATAAACAATGGCACAAGTGCTTTTCCTCAGAGTAGCCATTGTATTTCACATGCGGAAGTGCTTGATATAGATATCCTGTCCTCTCATGCTAACTATTCAAAAGACATGTACTCAGTGGTTGAGATTTATTTCAAAAATGATAACAGTGAGCACACAGGATGATGAAAAATATACCCAGTGATTACTGAAACAGTTTGGCATCATTAGTTTGCATATATAAAAATATATATAAATGATTTTATTTATATATATAATAGAATATATATATTATTTTTAAAGTAATAGTTTTATACACCAAGGCATTTGTAACATCACTGAAAATGTCAACAAAGCAAATTAGGAAAAAATATATATTAGCACTACTATGAAAATAACTTTGAAATTATGAGTCATTGGAAAGTGTCCAGGAACCCTTGAAAATCTCTAGGAAATACTTTGATTAGTTCATAGCATTCTTAGTATATTCTCAGCTTTTGTATCTTTCATTTTCCATCAGACTACATTCTGGAAAAGTGTTTTCCCTGCCCTTGCTTGAAAATTGTTTCACAAATGACAATTAATAGACTCCTACCTTTCCTGATGATTGATGTGTTGCTTTAGCCACACAAGTTTATGTGAATTTTTGAGATGGTTTACTCTCTATCATCAAGTCATTTTTGGACTACTCATCCAATTTGGATTTTCCATCTATGTTCCCAAAATATGACCATTTCAAAAAGACTCACTTCCTTCTGATTTCTTACCATATTAGAATCTTTCAAATTTCTAAACTCTCTTATCATTGTAAATCTCTTTTTCTAACCTTTCATCTTCCTACCTCCTTTGTATGCACCATAAAACGTAACTGTTTCAAGATTCAGTTTGTTTCTGTATATATTTTTATATTTTTGCATTTAGATTAATACTTTTGTTTGAGGAATAACTTCTATTCTAACATACCTTTTTAAACAAAATAGCACTATGTATGCTGCTGTCGTTCCACTCACAGACATAAAACCCTTCTAAAGATATTTGAGAAATACATTCTTTAATGCATAATGTGGTACAACACTTTATTTGGTGCAAGTCATAACAGGTTCAGACTCAGAACATTGAGTCAAAGCAGAGAGAATGTCAAAATGGGAAGTTTATGCATCTTTATTAACAAACAAAGGAGCATGTATTTCAAAAATGAGTTATTAATATTCTTACAGTGTTAGCAATTAGTAGACTTCCCTAATCGGGAATCACTATGAGTGATAGTAATTTGATGAATAACTAAACACTCAATACATCAGTAGAAAGCTTTTCTTATCTCAAAGCCCATATCCAGTCCAAATTTTGACTTTGCACTTGCAAGTAACAGTATAATCTAGGCAGTTAGCCGGACACTGTGTACATAAACACAAGGTCCACTGTGATACGATCCAATTAAACTCGTTTATTTCACAAGGAAAATCACAGATAATTGCCAGAAATCCTAATGTTTCATAAAGCACAGGGATTACTTCATATTTCTCTTTTGGTTGAGGTGCCACCAAAGGCTATATAGTGAGTAACATACTGTTACTGGATTTGATTGATGACCCCCCCAAAAAACTATGAGGTTAATATGAGTAATTTTAGCACTTGATGATAAAAAAGGTTTTATTTTTCTATCGAAAGTTTCTCTAATTCTCAGATTCTAAAGTCAAGAATCCCTCTAATTATCATATTCTAAAAGAAACAAATATCCCATTTTATGATTCAGTAAAATTATATAATGGAACACAATATAACTTATTCCCATTCATGTCAAATATTCTCGCATAATTTGCTATGTGAAAGCAGTATAAAAAGTCATAGAATTCAGGCAGACATTTAGTATTTCCGTACAATAAGGCTACTCAAAATAGCAGTTTAGGTATGTATTTACCCTTCTGGCTCTTTTCTTTAGAACCTGTACAGTGTCTGGAACATGGTTTACACCCAATAATTGTTGCTGAATGAATCATAAATGCTTTCTTGTAGATTAGAACAGAGGGGAATTTATTAATTGTACTTTTCAAAGTAATCATTCTAAAATGCATCCCACCCAAGTAACACAGAGAATAGAAAAACACGGGAAACTTGACAGGCTGTTCTTGAACCACCACCACCAAGCTCCACCCTCCTCCCCCTCAGCATCACACCGACAGCTGAACAGAGCCTTACATTCACTTCTTTGGTTTCTGACTCTTGATGGCTTTTCTCTAAGGGTGTTGATAGTTGGTATTTGTATCACAGACCCTGAAGAAAAGATAATGGAACCATCATCATATTATTTTTTAAGAGGAAATGTCAAGAACAAAAAAATGAAAATGTCAAAAGATAGGTTGATATACTGTATTATTTAAAGACTATTTTGTTGGGTGAACTGACCAAGTGATTTACTAACAGCTTTTGCTGGACAGTCTTTGGATTCCAATGTAGATGAAAAATAAATGAGAATCTTTTTCATGTTCACTCTATCTACTCATTTGACAGATGGGAGGGATGAGGAGACACAATTATAGTCTACAAAAATGAGAGATTTTTCTCAGGGCTTCACATTATGAAAAATAGTTTTATACTGGGTGCTTTTTTCAAAGTCCTTACTTATTATCTCAACTTGTGAATCCTATTATTACTTCAGTTGCCTTTCACTCCTGATCATATGCATAAAGTTAAAGATGATACAATTGTGTGAATTTAACATTCAACCAGAATACAGGTATAAAAACTCAGTGGAGGAAAGTCCCTGATAATTCAAGTCACAATAGATGTAAGTCTTATTAGTCAGTCTCAGAAAAGGCTAAATTGTTTGCTAGTTCTGGGGAAGAGTATTGTTCAGACACTTCATTAAAATTTGTTATTCCATAAATATTGACTGAGGGCTCATGCATTGCCAGGCATTCATTAGACCACATGTATAAAAGTGAATAATGTTAAGGGGTATTTGTTCCCATATTAGAAAAGTTTCCACTGGATGAATAATTAACCAAGTAAAATAATGAAATTTCAAGAAAAAGAAGTATTCTCCATTGATCAAGAAAGCATATCACTGCATATTTCTAAATATCCTATAGAGTACCATATAATTTTTGATGTTATATGATGCATGTTTACTAACAATACTTATTAACATTAGTAATATGAAAGACTTAAAACCCTAAATCTTCTTCTTTGGACTTCTGTTTATTGGCATTGAACCATTGAATTTACTATTTGAGACCTTTCATCTTCATTCTACTTTTCTAAACGAGTTACTATCATATTCAAATACTACAGAAAAGTAATATTCAAAAATGTTTTTAGTATAGCCAGTTACCAGTTCTATGACAATTTATCAGTTTCCTTTCATCTTTGTTTTCAGTTTTGTGACAACATAACAAATTCTTTTGAAGTATTTACCAATAAATTCTTTGTCACAACAATAAATGAAATAATCTTGCTCATTTGAGAAGACGCTGCATTTTAACATTGTCCATATGCAATTGGTTGTATAACTAATTGGAAGCAAAACACAAAGAAATGTTGTTTCAGTTATTTTGTTTGGTGCTGTAGTCAGGTATTATACAGAGAACAGTTAGAGTCAGAACATAGAGTTTATAATATTATTTTTATGATGGTCACCCAGGGTTAACACAGGAAAATGCAGGAAATCTATCCACAACTCTGAAGACACAGAATATTTATCCAAGGGCCTGAATCCCACAGCAATGTCCCACATGAGTCCAGATGAAGACCCAGAATCATGACAGTGCCTCCCAGGAGTCCAGCTGGAGGTCTAGAGCCCACAAGGACTCACGCCAGTCTCTTTTACAGATCTGAGCTGGGAAGGCCCAAAGGTCAGCGGTGGAAGCTAGAAAGTCTATGCCAGCAGGGTGAAGGAGCTGTGCTGATAGGTTGAGGGTTCTACGCTGGAGCCAAGAAGTCACACTCACAACAAAGACCAGGGCTGTCCTGAAAAGCACCACAGCCACCCTCAGTGACACAGAGGTCCCTAGCTGCTCCGACGATAACCACAGTCGAGTACACGCCAAGAAGCCAGCGTGATGAGTTCATCCTGGAGACCAAGCGGCACACGTCTTCCTCTCCAGAGCCAGGAAGCAATGCTCGATGTGAGGATCAGAACTTCTCCAGGAGAACCAACGGCTCAAACAGCAACACATAGGAGAACCCACAAGGCCGTAACACACTAACCCTTACCGCACTAACGTGATGGCTTCTCCTAATCCACGTCTCCATTTATGCTGGCGACTTTCCTCAGGTGACACATCCATGCTCAGTGCCCTGCTGATGTAATTCAGCTGGCATTAAGTGGACCACCAGTTTTTAATCCGTAACATTTGGCTTCTCTGAAACTTTTCTTCTCCTGTGCTATGCTCAGAAATAATCAAGAATGACTTCTGGTTATTGTTTCCCTAAAGAGTTAGGTTTTACTTTCATACTTTTATAAAGATTTACTCTGTTACTTTATTGGCAGAACTACAAGCTTTCTTTGACAGTGGTCTAGTGCAATTTTCTGATTTCAAAAACCAACACTTTAGTTCTAATTTTATACTCTGATACTTGATAAAATAGATCTCTTCCTTGTGTTAATAAAATTGGGGTCATTCATTTTTCTACCTTGTCCATTGAAGATACTTAAAATGAGTATGTGGACTTCTTAATTCTTGAAAAGCGGTAGGCTGCTATATTTTATTTTAGATTTTAATTCCAATTGTCGATCTTTTACAGCAAACCAAGTGACCAAATGGACACACTGCTATTTCTCTGAGGCCCTGTTTGGTGGTATCACTATTGTCTAATTTTCCTTCCGTTCTCACCGCTTCCAGCTGCCCTGGCTCTGAGGTTTGAGATTGAGATTTGGTATTGTGTTAATAGCCAGTGTCAAAAATGGCTCTAAGAAGAAACAGTATAGAGCATTTACTCGTTCTTCTGTAAAACTGTTGTAAAGAATACAGATTTTTATATTATAGGTCATCTTTAAATAAACTGATTTCTTGGGTTCACCATAAGAAGTATTTGAATTGAACAAGTGGTCTGTTAATAGTGTGTGTGTCCCTTTTTCCATTAGCTGTCAGCAACTTCAGAAGAAAATACCTAGTCCGTTCTAACTTTTAGGACCTTATGACACGTATTTTGCATTATCCTTCCCAGGCTTCATCTTAAATTTTCACTCAATCTTGCCTTCCTCATTTAGTTATTTTGTTCATTTTACTGTAGTTAAAAAAAATGCAACTGTAGTTTTTAAAAAAAAAACACAAGCTAAGTGGTGTCAATAATTCACATTTTTGTGTAACCACACAGAACTTACAAAACTAAAAGTCTGTTCCCATTAAACAACAAATCCCTGTTCCTCTCTTAGGGAACACTTGTCAACCACCATTCTGTTTTCGATCATGTGAATTTGACTGCTGGAGGTGCTTTACCTGCTATGGTTTGAGTGGTCTCCCAGAGTTCAGTGTTTAGAATGAAAACTCCAAGGCGACAGTGTTGAGAAGTAGGACCGTGAGGAGATGATTACTAAGCAATCTGCTCCCACAAACTGGTCAATGTCATTATCATAGCTGTGATTTAATTCTACCCAGAGTGGGACGAGGCTGCCCCTCTCCTTCCGTCCTCTCTCGTACACTCTCCCTTGTTTTGCTTCCCACCACTTCAAGGCACAGCAAGAAGCCCTGCCAGATGCAGCTGTCTGATCACAGCCTCCAGAAGCATGAGTCAAATAAACTTACATTGTTTGCAAATTACCCAATCTGTGCTATTGTGGTAGCAGCACAATACAAAGACATCATATAACTAGAATTGTACATTATGTGTGTTTCTGTGTGAGGCTTACTTCCCTTAGTATAATGTCCTAAAGTTCCATCCACGTCATAGCATGTGCTTTGATTTTCAAGGCTGAGTAGCATTTTGCTATTGTTACCACATTTTGTTTATTCATCTGTTAGTGGGTGTGTGGGTTGCTTCTACCTCTGAGGCATTGTGAATAATACTGTAATGAACATAAGGTATAAATATTTCTTTAAGTCCCTGCTAGAATTTTTGGTAATTCTATGGTTATTTTATGGCAATTTTAAGGAACTGCCATACTACTTTCCTTAGAGGCTGTACCATTTTACATTTTCACAAAAAAAAAAAAATGGACACAGATTTCACCTATCTTCTGTATTTTTATTAGTAGTGACCTGTGTGAGATGATGTGACATTATGGCTTTGATTTGATTTTCCCTAATGATCTGTAATGTTGAAAATCATTTCAGGAGCTTATTAGTCATTCATATATTTGCTTCAGAAAATTATCCATTGTGATTCTTTATCTACTTTTTATTTGTTTGATTATTGTTGTTGAGTCAGATGAGTTTCCTTTATATTCTAGATTCAATCATTTATCAGATATACAATTTGCAAATATATTCTTCTGCTCCATCAGCTGCCTTTCCTTCTGTTGAGAGTAATTTAAGGTACAAACATTTTTAAGGTTGATATAGTATAGTTTACCTGTTTTATTCCTGGTATATTATTTTAACTTTCAGGTGAGTTTCCTAAATAATTTGCCTGGCCTCATCACAGGGATTTCATAGGATAATTATTCTATTTTGTCTATGGAAAGGTTCTCTGTCCAAAAGTATTTACTGAGTCTCTGATTATTTTAACTTTGATTCTGTAGGTTTCCTAAATGCTTCCTAAGAGAGATCATAAATAGATATTAATGTAACTACTCTCTCTTCAATATTCATTTTCCCATCTTTTTAAAATTACAAATCCTTCTTAGGAGCAGTATGAATATGACAGTGTATACATATCTGAACAGAAGTAATCTATGTAGGGAGACAATCGGTCATGCATGTCCTACAGAGTTTGTATGTCACATAAACAAAGTACTGACTGGCCTTTGTGCCACACCAACTATCTTTTGAAAGATGGTCACACAGCAAAATGCCTTGGAAGAAAACCTGAATATAGTGCTTCTCTTCAGAGCAGAAGACAGGCATGCTTCCAGCCCATAAAATTTTTTTACCTTCCTTTAAGCCAGGATTCTTCTGTAACACAGCCTACTTAAGATGTCATGTACCATTGCTATCTGGGAATGAGGTCCCAGAAATCAGTACAGGAAGAGACCAGTCCTCTGGATACTGTAGTTGCTATGAGCAGTTAGTTGAATGCCCTTCGCCTTGGAACCTCATGTCTTCCACAAACATCTATAAAATTATATCAGGGCAACTTGCCATGCCTGCAATTAGAGAAAAATATGTGACTCTTCACACCCAATAATATACTGCAAGGAATTGTTTTGAATATACTGAAAGTCATTTAGACTAATCTCTATTCTGTGCAAAATTTGTCTACATATCCTGACAGATGGCATTCTACATATCCCTTAAATATTTCAATAAAAGGGACCGTTTCTCAAAGGCTGTTGCATATTGGTTATGAAGCCCCTTCTTATGTTGAACTTAACTATTTGGAACTTCATAACACTGCTTTTAGCCTGGCTTTTCTTGTATTACACAGAACAATTACTCTGTTTTCTACATGGAAGACCTTTGTTTCTTCAATTACTTACCAAGTCTCTGATTAATAATATTTTATTATCTAAACATGTTGATTTCATTCTACATTCTACATTCACACTCACTTTGTTTTCCTGGCCAGTTGGAGATTGTAGACACACTTCAATATGGAGATGATCCTTTACCAAATGCTCAGACCTATGGATGAAAGTCAAGAGACTATACAGATAGGAACAATTCAGTTAAAACAGTACTTATTATTTGTAAACATTATGTTCTACTGATTGAACATGAAATTTTTGCACAATTTTTATAACTATTATATTGTCACACTATATTGTCATACAATTTTCTACTTGAACAAATTTATTAAACTGATCCTTTAAATCTATTATATTATAGATTTGCATTTTCTAATCAGTCCAGATCATTATGAATTTTGTCATCAGTTATATTTATTACTATTTAGATAACATTTCTGCTGCTGGAAAATTCCATACACACTATTTAAACTTTTTTTTTATTTAAAGAGAAACAAAAGCATGTAAAGGGTAGAGATAATATAGAATTCCAAAAAAAAGATAAACAATAAGAAATCACTAGTTAATAAATTACATATTGTCCTCTTAGAAATAGTTGTTGAAGTTACAAAATTAAAGCATACAAAGTAGATAGTCAAACAGTGAGAGTATAAACAGCTACACATGCATGAAACTCTACATCTGTTTCCATCCTTTCTGTATTAGAGGGAAAAACAAAACTTAGCAAGACAAAACAAAACAAATTCCTATGTAAACATGCAACCAAAAAGTTGTATAAAACCACAGTACAAAGTATTCTACAATGATTACTGTGTTGTTTCTTATTATCTTCAATAGAATGTCTATATCATCAGGCATAATTGAATATAGCTGTATAATTGAGTAAAGCAGTAAATAACAATATTAGTAAAAATAAAACATTGTAGACAGTATAAAACTTCAAAGGCAGGTAATAATCAAACCAGAGTGGATATTCTAGTGGATCTTGTCATCTTAACTGCAGTTGCCTATACTCTCAGACTTGATACTATCAATCATAACAGTTTTGAATAAAATGTATCAATACAAAACAGCGATCCAACAAACCAGTTTAAATTACAATCAATCATGGTAAAACAGTGTAGGTTTTACAGAGCTTTAGATTAAGTTAATAGGAAATTAAGGATGATTACCATATTATATCCTGTTATTTTTGGGATTACTGTCTGTGCCCTCAAATCTAGTACAGGTAGAATGACTGGAACAGAAAATAATACATCTAAGCAGAGTGGTGTGAGTAATGTGGGTTTTAAATCCTGGTGCACTATTAACAATATAGCGTATCAAGGCCATCTATGTTAAAGATTCTAGTTATCCGTCTCTGCCTCATTTCTGCTATGCTATTTTTCTGCCTTTGTTTGTCTAGTTTTCTCCTTCATTCTACTGCCTGCCCCACTCATTGAGGCCTTTCTGCCATGGTTCCTAAAATCCTGGTATTTTTTTTCTCTCTCTCTAGAATGTCCTTCAGTATTCTCTGTAGGGTTGGATTGGTAGTCACAAACTCCCCCAGTTCCTCTTTGTCATGGAAGCATCTTGTTTCTCCATTAATTTCTAGTGACAGTTTTGCAGAGTACATCAATCTGGGCTGGAGGCCACCTTCCTTCAGGGCTTGGAAGACTTCACTCCAAGCTCTTCTTGATCTGATGGTCTATGTTGAAAAGTCAGCCATGATTCTCATGGGCTTGCTTTATAGATAATCTGTTTCTTTTCTCTGATGGCTTTTAATATTCTGTTTTTATATTGAATTTCTAGTATCTTGATTATTATATGTCTGGGTGTAGATCTGTTTTGGTTGTAGGTGGCTGGAGTTCTGTATGCCTCACATAACCGAATGTCATTTTCTTTTCCCATGCTTGGGAAGTTTTCCTTAATTATTTCCGTGAATAGCCTTTGTAATTCACCTGTATGTATTCCTGCTTCTTTGTTCACGTTTCTTATTCTTAAATTGTAGATTCTCTTGTCATCTTTATAGCCTTTGTATTGTTACTGCCTGTTTCCTTGTTGTTTTAAAGAGATGTTTCCTTTCATGATCACACATTGCAAACTTGTCTTCAAGTTTTGATAGTCGATCCTTAGTTTCTTTTAAGGAGTTTTGCCAGCTTTCAATGGAGTTTTTAATTTCCTGGTAGTCTCTTTGAATCTGCTTCATGTATTCTATATTTTCTTTATATTCTTTATCAAATGTTTCTCTCCTTTTTTTGTGTTCCTCCCTTCTTCCATCTGTATCATCCTGAGAGATGCGTCTTGAGAGTATTTCTTTTATTACTCTACTCATATCTTGCTTTACCTGATTTAATATTTCAGTTTTGAGCTCATCTACAAGGTCCTGAAGATATCTCTTAATGTCCATTGAAGCCACATCTGATGTTGTGTGTTTGCCGCCCTCAGTCTCCCTTGTTTTTCCTTCTCCTGGATCAGGGCTCTCAGGGTTCTGGGCTGGGGGCCTCCTCCTGTCTCTCTCTCCTGTCATGGCCCTGGCTTCCTCCACACGTGTTACAGTGCAGGTCCCAGCCCCCTTTCCTGTTGGCTACGTTTCCTCTGAAGCATGCTGGCAAGAGACCTCTGCCTTCTCCTGGCTGCTCTTGTCACTGAGGTGTAAGCAGGCTGTGTATGCCTGCCCCTCCCCACTGGGCCAGCCAAACTTCAGGTGCCTTCACCTGGTTAATGAGTGCTAGGCACAGGGAATCGATTTGTGATGGCTCATTGGTTCCTGGCCAAGGGCGTGGCCCAGTCCAAGCAAATCCCACAAATCTGCTCTGGGGAGGGAGCAACCAGCTGAAGTCACTGTCACTCCCAGTTCAGCCTCCTCCTGCCTGATTCCAACATGTCACCCACTTGGTTGTGCCCTTCCCATGTGCAGGGGGGGGTCTCATTCCCCCCCTACACACTGACCGTGGATTAATGAAGGTCCCTTTGTCAGCTCCACTCTCTGTTGGGCTCACCAACCCCCGACTTTAGCACTGCTGTGCTTCCTGTGAGTGGCAGCGGGAATGAGTTTGGGCAGCTCTGCCTGCCGGCATGGATTCAAGCTGGCACAAACTTGACAGGTCACCACAAAAACACTGTGTCCCATAGTTTTTAGCTGTTTCAGTTGTAGTTCCAACGTATTTGATGAGCTTTTTTATGTTTTAATTTCTTCCTGTGTCAAGAGGATCCATGTCCCTCTGTCTGGGTCTCTCCAGGGTGTTTTATTCTGGTAAATGAATTGTTCCTCCTGGGAGGCTTTGTATTTTGTTGCTCACTGATCGGCCATCTTGTCTTCCCCTCATTTCAATTTCTTAATCTTAGTCACTAATGGAAATACTATTCATAAAAATGGCTAAGATAAGCCATGAAATGCTTTTTTCTTATTAACCCAGACCCTATTTCAGTAGTGTTAGTTATTCAACTACCTATAATCTGAGTGATGTTACTATCCACCATAAATGCCATCCTTTTTACAAGGATATTATGGTTTGCTTAAGTTAAAATGTATCATTTTTTGACATTCTCTAGATTTAACAACTATTTCATTTTAAAAGTCCAGCACTTTATTAGGAGAGTAATGTTAGACTTCACTTTGCTAATGAACAATCAGGTAAAAGGAACAAGACTTATATTTCTTTGTTTACCTAAGTAACAAAGTGCTCCCCTAATCTCACCCAAAGCTGAAGCTTTAAACCATTGGAAAGTGATAGCAAACACTGCTCTCAGAGCCCAGGCAGCAGCCCAGGGCCTCTGATGGAGAAGTGCAACGGCTGCTGAGCAAAAGGTAAAAACTCCCCTGCCACCACTGCCACTGAAAGAAGAGGGAAGTGTAAACCTTTCATTCCTGGGAGGTAATGGTACCCTCTCTTAGCCTGGCAAAGATGCCAAGAGGAATTCCAGTGTCGATGGGCAGAAAAAAGAAAATTCTCTCCAATGCAAAACAATCATATACATTCAGTACAGTTTGGCTGCTATGGGGAAATATTCCAGAAGGGGGAAAGAAGATGGAGGAGACAGAGATGATGGCAAGAATTCTCCAAAATTAACAAGAGAAAAATAAAGTTTCAGTCTAAAGCTCAGAGAACCTTTAGAGAAAAAAAACCAAACAGCAGCAACAAAAACAAGTATCCGGGTTTTTAAATAGACCAAAAAAAAAAAAATCAAAGAAAGTGAAAGTCATGGATTGGAAATAAAGAAGTAAGCTGTCTTTATTTGAAGAATATGTAATAATTCATGTAGAAAAATCCTAAAGTATCATTGGAAGAGCTATTTTGTATCACATTTCTGTAAATTAGCAACATAGGATGAAAAATTGAAATTTTAAAATTATTGCCAATTACATAGCAAAATATATCAAATACTTTGGGATAAATCTAACAAAATTAATACAACATTTTTTCATACTTAAAACTACAAGTATTGAAGGAGAAAATTAAGTAAATCCTAAGTTATGGAGAAGTGTACCATAATTATTGATCAAAAAATTTAGTATTGTTAGGATATCAATACTCCTTAAATTTATATGTGGATTTATCACAATCTCAGTAGGTAATTTCAGCAAGTGACATACAGTTCTCTAAAACTTTTTGCACTTTGGGGGGAGTACCAGGGATTGAACTCACAACCTCACGCTTGCCAGACAGGCACGTGGTCATGAGTTCGATCCCCGGTACCGATAAAAAAAAAAAACTAGTCATTATTCTAATTTATCATCACAAAAGATGAAAGGACAAATTCTTTAAGGTTATTTTCATTACTCTGGAAGACATTTAAAAATGTAAACATTTATTTCTGATAACTCTTTGAAAATAATGATACAAGTATACTTGTATTTTTCTCAAATAATGTATAATCATAAATTTAAGTGGTATTGAAGTAGTCCTAGATCTTCCTATTTATTTAAATTAGCATATGGAGTTAAAAGAAGAAAAACAGATGTGAATATTGAAAAGCAGTAATCAAGCATCAGAATTTGCAAATAAACAGAACTAACTTACTGATGAGTTAAAAGTATAAAAATTAAAAGCTTTTAACATACTTATCTAAATGCCAGGAGTAAGAAATAAAGAAACAGAATAAAATCTCTTTCTAAATGCAATGATTCTTAGACATTAATATGAACACAGATACTCCTAGAGCCCTTTTAAAATGCAGATTCAGTAAGTTTTTAGAAAGGAATTGGTACTCTGCATGTCTAATATAATCTTAGGTGGTATTGTTAATTATTTTTGAATAGTAAGGCATATATGTGTAGTATGTATGTAGATATGACACATATATGTGTTTATGAATATGTATACATACTCTAATCTTATGTATAATTTTTAAACATAAGAATCAGTAATACATTAGCAAAAATTCTATGTTTAAAAAGTTGAAGGATTAATATACTATTGAGAAACATAAAAGAATATCTAACTGAAGAAGAGAAATGTCACATTCCTGGGTGTAAAGAAAATAGTATGAAATGCCTATTCTTTTTACTTAATCTAGTACCTTTAGTTTAACAGTGAAACCCATCAAATAATGTCTTGGCAACTTAAATAAAGATTATAAAGTTCATCAGGAGGAATAAATGTTCCATACTAGTTAACTAATTTTTCACAAAGAGAATACTAGGCAGTTACTTTCTTTACAAAAAATTAAAATGAATTGTAAAATAGCAATAATTAAGGCCTATTCAGCCACTGAAGTAGACAGATTAAAAGAGTGAGTGTAGAAGTCCACGCATAGACCCAGGTATGCAGATGAACTTAGTACATGACACATCACTGGGAGCAGGGTGAGTGATCTGACAAGTGAATTAGAGGTCTGGGACAGTGCTGAAATCGACCTACATCCTGACCTCATTATTTTACAAACTTCAAACTTAACCAAACAAGCACGCACACATATAAAGTTATGTGAATTTTAATAAAAAAGATAAAACTTAGAGCATCCACAAAAAGAAATCATTTAAACCATAAGATACACAAAGTTATAAATTGATCTAAAAAGTAAATTGATATGTCTTATAAGGGTTATTTTGTGCATGATCTCATTGTCTTATAATGGGCTAATCAACCAAGTGAGCAATATTGCCTGTTACTGATACTAACTCTCTTCTCCTGGCAAAAATTCTATCACTGCTATAATTTAGCCACTCTGTCTAACATGGTTCTCATTTTTTACCAAAGTTCCGATCAGCATTGCTAAATCAAAGTTATTTCCTCTGTGATAAAATCAAACTAATCAGCATGGAAACCTCCCTCTGATTACAATTACAGTTTTTTTCCCACCGCAGCCCAGTGAGATTGTCCATTTTGATCACAGATTGCTTTCTGCATCTCCTCCAAATAGTATTGAATGATAAATGATTGGGAACTTAGTAAAAGGTAAATCATTGTTTCCTCTACAAGTTGCACACAATCTAAAATACATGTTTAAAGGGATACATTGGTTTTGAAAACATCAATAAATTAATAAAAGTGTGAAAACTAAGTTTTACAATCACTACTAGCACTGGCTTGCCAAATATCTAATAGGGGCACATTATAAATACTTAATGAAAACTACAGTTATTGTGAGTCAAAAATAATAGAGGAGCAGGTGTAAAGTCACATCCAAAACTTCGAAATACCCCTTTATACTGTCCCCTGTAGGGTGGAGACCCGGTTTGGAGTTCTTTGGGTCTCTCTTACTACACTGGGACTCCTGTTCCAGGGAAGGGTGCTGTGACCGCTTAAAGAACCCACTCGAAGCCAGGTGAAGTAGCACATACCTGTAATCCCAGCAACCCAGAAAGTTGAGAGGAAAGGTTCACAAATTCAAGCCCAGGCTGAGCAACTTAGTGAGTTTCAAATTTAAATAAAATGGTCTGGGGAAATAGCTCAGTGGTAGTCCATTTGCCTAGCATGTGTGATTCTCTGAGTTCAATTCCTAGTACTGCAAAAGCAAAATAAACCTAGTCCAGTCTAACAATATGACTTGTAATTCCCAAGCTAATTTTAAATTCTATGTTTTTGAACTCACTTATGTAGCCCAGGCTGGTCTCAGACTCACAGTGATCCTCCTCCTGCCTCAGCCCGTTTTTTTTCCCCACTACATAGTTCAAGACTGGCCTTGGACTTGCTTATGTATCCCAGGCTGACTCAAGCTCACAGTGAGCTCCCTGTCTCTGTCTCCCAGTTGCTGGGATTATCAGCATACATCAATTCTATTTTTTAAAAAAGTCATATTGAAATGGTTCCCATAGGGATCACCTCACCAATTCTCACCAGCCACAAAAAAATCTCCTTGACCCACATCAAAGCCTCCTCCCTCACCTCCCTGTTTTTTCTTCTTTTTACCTTTTACTCTCAGTGTTCTAGGTCACTGCCTCGTCTTTTTTCCCAGCTTAATCCATTTTTGGCAAAAGACCGAGTCTGGAAAATAGTTTAGCAAGAGCATCATGGGCAAAGAGATGTTGAAGTCTAGAAATATCTCTTCATTCTTTACTCTGTCATGTGTATAGGTACATACTAAATTTTCTTAATTGAATGAATGATTATCAAGTGAAAGGAGAGAGTAAGTTATGAAATGGGGAAGAAAATTCTGGTCCAAACTGGAAAACTCGAGCCTTTAACAGAACTCTGATCTTAACCACTCTGGCTTGCTTTTATAAGATGAGTTTTACAGGGATAAAATATATAACCACATTTCAGAAACATACTTTTTTCTGAACTAATAAAATGTAGGAATGGCAGATATTAATAGTTTTATATCTACTTTATGTCAAAAGAGCCCACATGACAGTTTTTAAATATCCAGCATTTTAATCAGAATTCATCAAAACAAATGACCTATATTCATAGGGGATTATTGGGGTTGTTTGTTGTTTTGCTTTGTCTTTGCATAAATCATTCATCATGGAGTACCCCTGTATTCAGAAGTCCTCATAGGAAAAGCAATAATTCATAACACAATGGCAAGGTATAATTCTCAGGCTAGAGATGTTTATAGAAAGCATCTGACCAATTTGTAACACAAACTTAAAATAGCCCTTCAACTAACTAGCAAGCTTTTAGAAAGTCATCTTAACCTCTCTGGTTTGTGCTTATTTGTGTCTAAAATGCACTGTTATATAATTAATCCATCTCATCGTCATATTACTCTACAGTTCTTCCTGGAACAAAGACATTTTTCCCAGTTTTGCTTTTTTTAAAGCAGTGTTTCTGGGAATAGAATTATTTTAGTTTGCATGTAACTTTTTAACCCAGAGCTCATGACTAGACTTGAAGGGATCTCATGAGTTCCCTAAAGTTAGGCAACTGTATTTATGGACATTTTTCTGGATGGTAATTCATGGCTATCATCTGATTCTCAAAAACCTCTGTGTACCTTTCAAAAATAAAAAATAAAAGAAGCCAAGAACAGTCATTTACTCCAATAGTGAATTAATTTCAAGTGATTCTCATTCTCTTATAAAAACAGGAGTACAGTATGTTATTTAGAATCTCATGTAGGTTTGGTAATTTGGAATCCCATATCAATAAGCACAGTGGAAGCTACACTTCAGTTTTCACTGATGATGGACTATGGACTGCATTTCCAGGTGATGATGGGCTGTGGACTGCATCTGCTAGTTTACCTCATCATCAAATTCCAGTAAGAGTGCCCAACCTCAATGGGCTCTCAAGGAAGCTAGGGGACATCTTCCAGTTTACCTCTGGAGAGGAAGACAGCAGGAGAGTGATCATCATCTCATCTGGACTTGAACATACTCCAGAACTCTAGGAGACAGAGGAAGAGTCAGAAGACAAAGATGGATACATTCATCCTCGCTGCCTCTTCAAGGCAAACCTTGTAATTTTAGTCAAAAAACAGAAGAGGCTCAAAGAAAGGCTGTTACCCAAATGGGCAAAACCAAGACTGCTGCTTTATTCTATTGTACAGGGCTCCTTCCAAACACTGCATGATCCAGCTGGGGGGAAACACACAGTCCAGTTAGGAAATTCAAATATGCATGTCAACCAAGTTGCAGTTTGTCTTTTAACTGAAATTGAGCTGTTAATGATCTCTTCTTTCATTAAAAATAGACATACCATATATAACTAGAGTTTTGCCTGATTTATTAACACCAGCAAATAAAATAGCACTGTGTCTTATATCTAAGTTGGATTTGAATTCTTTGTTATTATCAGATCTATAAAAGATATCAGTATTATAAAGTTAGCTTTATGATGCAAAGTTAATTTCTTTTTTTTTAATAATGCTTGTTTATTTGCCTTAACTGACAATTACAGGAAGAAATAAAGGGCTTCATTCATTAGTATCTTTTAAAATAGCATATAAAATTGAATGTGATTTCATTCCTATACACTTCTGGTAATTGTCTTTTAAAAGCCTAATAACATTTGCATTTCTTTTATCTTTTTACAGGAGCATTGTTTTAAACCCAGCCTATTTCCGAAACCATCTTCGTCAAGCAACAGTGTTTAGATGTCTGGAGAGATACTCAGAAGCTGCCCGGTATGTTTGTTATAACTTTGTGAAGATTTATTTAAAGTTAAATTAATTTTATTCTCAGATTCTGGTAATAGCATAAGAGAACTTTCCATTTCTCTCTTGGAATATAATTTTACCCAAATTATTGTCTTATAAATGTCAAGCCAACAATTATTGACTATCTTTTTCTTTAATTAAAGCTATTTCATGTTCATAGCTCTTAGCAAAATTCCAACTTTCCAGCCACAAGGTCACTGACAATGATCGGAAAACTTCCATAGATAACAGAAATGAACTTGACCTCTTACTCTTGAGGACATTCCCAGTTCAGATTGTAATAATACAGTTCTGTGACTTGAGTTTTGGAGATGAAATCTAATCACATAAAAATAATCACAGAAGCTCATTTCTAAATGAGCCAGTATCAGTTAGATAACACAAAGGGCTGTTAGAAAAATCCCACAGTATTGCCTCTTGGGCACCAATGTGCTTAGAAAGAATCATCCTCAGAACCCAAACTTATGGCAAAGAATTACAAGGATCTTGTACCTTCCTCAGTGCTACAGGGAAACCAACTCTTGTTTTAATTCCAAGGTCAGCCTTGTTATGCCAGATTCCTTTTCTTTTTGCAAATCTCTCAAACAAGTCCCCTAATCTTCCCATATAGAGAAACCTGCTATTTCTCCATTTCATCACTCTAGCAATTGAGTGGTAAAATGTGGGGAGTTTTGAGATTTAGTTTGAACACAATTCCTAATTATAAATCTACAGTGATAGGGGTGGGATTCCTGGGCTACTGGTGGTTACTGTCTCTAGAACATTTATAAATATTTTTGAGATTGAAAGCAAGAGTTTAAATGGAGAATAAAAAAATAACACTATGAAGTTCACACAAATTCCCTTTGGGTAAGATGGTTCCAAGAATTGCCTAAATTCAAAAAATAGACACGAAAGGCAGAGTTAATCCCAACCACTCTGCTTGGCCAAATGGTGCCTCTTGTTACACACATGTTTAATACCCACTTTGAAAAATTAAAATAGGTCTTTATCATGCTTCTTTGCATTCCATTTCTTCTATACTACTTCCCACACTTTAAAAAGTGAGTTTTTATAAAGGTCACTAATGATAAGCTATGATCAGTATAAACAGCTAACAGTTATCTACAAAATAAAATTCCAAAAGAGATAGTTTACTAATACTTCTCAGATCTAATCAAAGCATCAATAGAAACTTAGATACAACTTCAGACCTAAATTGCAACTAGTAGAAAGACTGCTGGTGGTGTTCTTATACAGTCTCTAAAGAACAGATGGTTTAGTATTTGGGGAATTGGAGGCATCTAATTGTTAAACTGTAGGAAAAATTAGATGTAAATTATAAATAACTATAGGTGAAAATTAGGAATGTTATACCAGGAAAATTTGTAAATTGGAAAATGCTACAAATTTATATATTTTTGTTTGCTTTTAGAAAAGGTAGTTACTAGAAAATCGTTGGCTATAACAAAATTGTATCAAGCATAAATTTCCGAGTCAAAATGGGACAAAAATCTCTATGATTTTAAAACAAAACAAAAAATAAGAAGTTAAAAATTAGGAATATGTTAATAGTTGCCCCATAAAATTGCCATTGGTTATTCTATTTTTTTTTTAAATCTCCATGCAGTGAACTAGATTCATCTTTAACTATCAGTTTTGACTGACTGGCAATGTTCCTTGAGAAACTCCTTGATAATTGTTGGCTATATTGGTATGGACTCCAACAGAGAAGTAGATATAAAAGATACAAGTGTTTTTCATTTCGGTTTCCTTGGCCATTACTGCTCTCAATATAAAATATACTAGGTGTCCTAAAAAATGTGGTATGTATTCAAATATCTAAAAATTTGTTACAGTAAAAAACACACTGCCATTGACTCACCTCAAAATTCTCCCCTTTGCTTCAAATCGCATCCTTGCCACTTTCTGAAGCAGTTCTGGAAGTCCTCTTTCATGAATAGTTTTGGTTGCCCTTTCATGGCAACCTTTCATGGCCTCAATGTCCTGAATTGATGCAAAATGTTTACCTTTCATGGTCATTTTGACTTTGGGGTAGAACTAGCAGTTGCAGAGTGCCAGGTCAGGTGAATAGGTGGATAAGCACACATCATGTTTTTATGAGCCTGCCTTTCCACTGCATGGCATACAGAGACAACATTCACGTTATTTTTTAGCATAGCTTATAAAATACTCTTGAGAACTTCCAGAACTGCTTCAGAAGGTGGTAAGAATGATGAAATAATATTTAAGCTAAAGGGGGTGTATTTGGGGAAGGGTATTAATGGCAACAAGTCCTTTACTGTAATATTTTTAATTTAAATATTTACTGTATTTTTAGACTGGCTGTTGTAAGTCATCTCTTCTACCACTAAAAGGAAAAAATGCTATGAACTCAGGACATGAATATCTTAGTGTCTCTTAGCTATTGTATTTCTAATATCAACTGATATTTACAGCACTGTTATCAACCAATCTCTTGGATATTTGAGAAATTTTCTTCAAAATTCAGAATTTTTACAAGCAAGTTATATTAAAGCATATTGATAAAGTCAACACACCAATGTCATATCCGCTATGTCAAGAAGTCATGCTTCCTGGGTTGACAGTAACCTACCAAATACAAAACAATTCCCTTATTATCTGCCTTAGAGATTTTTTTTTAAAAAAGGATTCTCAGTCTTGGAAACAACCAAAATGCCCATCAACTATGGAATAGATTAAAAAAAGATGTGGTATTTTTATACAATGAAGTATTCCTAAAAAAGGATAACCTTGAGGCTTTTATAGATAAATGGATATAGCTAGAGACCATACTCATAAGTGAAATAAATCAGACTTCCATGTATAAATACCATATTGTCTCCCTAGTGTTAAAAAAAAAAAAAGAGTAGATAAGATCTAAACTGGACAACAGATATTGTGAAAATGAAAGGGAAAGAAAGCACCCCAAAGGAAAGAAAAACTAGGGTAAGGGAAAGGAGAAAAGAAAGAAGGGAAAATATTACATATATATATTACATATGAGTATATATGTAAATATATACAAGATACATAACTATACTACTAACATCTGTTCACCAAAAAGAACAGTTGTGTTTTCGTTGGCTGATGGATCATTTTTTTTCATACCTAAATCTCTGAACAACTACTTTCAAGAAAACAATATAAAAAATATATTAACTAGTATTAATTTCCTATTTCTTTTTTTAATTCTATATCATTTTCAATTTTTGTTTGTTTTTAAAATTAAAAAAGATTCCCAATAAAATGTAACACCCAGTATCTCTTCCAAAACAGAGTATTATAAGCAGTCCCTGGCAAGTTTTAATGCTGAGGATATCTGAACCTAACCACCTTCAACCACAAAGGGTTTCCCAGTTAATAGGTCAGAAAGATTCCCAAGACAGGATCCTAAGAGTCACAGCTCTCAGTGGGGAGACTGGAGGGAAAGCTACTCCCTGTGGCTAAATGAAAGATATCAGCAAGATTTACAATAGGCAGAGCTTTCATTTTACATGTCAATGTAGTTTTAGTAACATCTTACTGGAAGAAAGAACAAGAATGCGCTGACATTAGAAACTGAATAAAATTAGAGATACCATATTATGGATTAGGTGTTACAAGAACGCTGGTCACTTTTGAAGAGAGAGCTGGCACTGTTCAAATCGATGAAATCACATTTTCTACTACAAAACTGAATTAAGGTTGCTGTAATCACAACTCCAAGTTCATTCCCCCAAGAATGAGCCACCTGTGAGGTCTTATCTTAAATAGCAAGTATTTCTTTAACACACTCTGTTTCTAGGCATATAAAAATCAGTGTTGATGTAGAATATCTTTCCTCAAAGCTGATGCCCTCATCACATACATATACACATGCATATGTACATAAACACACACACACACAGAGCATTTGACATTGCCTGCATGAGAAAAGTAATATGAGAAAAATATACAGCGACATAAAAGAAAAAAAAATTCGACTATTCTTTGTAGAGACCTAATGAGTCTTGACCACAAGGGTGATTTTAATGTCGTTCATCTGCAAATACCAAACGACTACCTCATAGCCCAGAATGTACCAAGCATTACTTAGAGGCTTATAAGTTAACTTAGCTAGTTTTATGTGTCTGAGTTGGTATGTGGTTGATAAACATTCAATTTAGCACTAAGAAGCTGTTACATTAAATTATTAATCCTAGTTGAAAGATAAGAGTATGCAAATAGTTTGATGATCATGTGATAGTAAAATGTCTCCTACAATGAAGAGTCATAGGACAAGAAAAAAAAATGACAATGACATTGTAAAGGATCTTTAGTTAAGTCCATACTGTCCATAGTAAATAAACAGAAAACAAAAGTAAAGAAGGAAGGAGATTAAATGAAAGCTCTTCGTCCATCATTCATGAGTTAGTGAACTAGACAGGAAATTCTAGAAGGAATAGCATACCGAAAGGCTCAGCAAATCCTGGCACATGATGTGTGTAGTAGCCCAGTGATAAGATAAAAATGTCTCCGTGAACTACAGTGAACTGGAGCTGACTGCCCACAAGCACATTGGCCATGTGGTCACTCTCCAGGGATGTTTCCAGGGGCAGTGGCCAAGATTCAAATCCATCTAATGTCGCTATGTAGGAATACAGGCTTAGCACTGAAGAGCTCTCAGTTTTCAAGAGATCACAGAAAAACTGAAGAAGTTGGTGGGATTCAAAATGTACAATAGGTATTGTGAAGGTATAGGGAGAGGAAATGTCAGAGTTTCCAGGAAATTCTTTTACTTTTAAATGAAGACAGCTATTTTGGTTTTTTCAAACATGGTGTCATCTTTAGAAAGCAGAAATAGTTCTATTTATGAAAATATAATTCTCAGAAAAATCAATTTTCCAAATGACCAATTTGCAGAACTCATCAGATTTTAAAGTTCAATAAAAATTTAAGAAATAGTCATATTTAATATACTTAATATGATTACATTTTCTTATGCATGTATGTTTTTAATATTAGAGAATTTTCAGAGTAAATCATAGAATAATTTATTCTTATGAACATCTCCTTTGTGTGTGTGATAATTATTCTATGTTCTTAAATACATTCTATGATTATTCTTGTGAATACAATCAAAATTCTAATTTGAAAGTTCAACAGTTTATATCACACTACAATAGCTTAGGAAATAATAGCAGAAATTGACAAATGTAATTACATCAAATTAAAAATCATCTTCAAAGCAAAAGAAACACCACAATGAAAAAAAAAGCCTCCCTAGTTGAAACAAATCTTGCCCTTTATTCACTGGTCACAGATTAATATCCAGAACATATAAAGAATTCAAAAAATTTAGCACCAAAATAATCCAATCAATAAACAGGCAAATGACCTGGATAGACACTTAATATGAAATGGTGTTCAACATTTTCAGTCATAAAAGAAGTGCAAATCAAAACCACATTGAGATTTCATCTTATCCCAGGCAGAAGATCTATTATGAAGGGAAAAAAATTAACAAATACTGGCAAGGATGTGAGGAAAAAGGAGCCCTCATAGACTGTTGGTAGAAATGCAAATTAGAACAGCCTGTATGGAGATGCTCAAAAGGCTGAACATAGAACCACCATGTGATCCAGCTATACCACTCCTCAGCACACACTCACCAGAGATGAAGTGAACACACAAAACAGATCCCAGAGTGCCCATGTTTATAGAGGCACCATTCACAGTAGCTAAGATATGGAATCAGCTTGTAAGCCCATCAACAGATAAATGGATAAAGAAAATGTCAATACGCACAAAGGAGTTTTATTCAGCTATGAAGAATGAAATCCTGTTTGCTTGCAGCAAAATGGATGGAACTAGAGGACGTAGTGTTAAGCAAAAATGCCGGGCTCAGAAAAACACAGAGCATATCTCTCCTGTGTGGGATAGTGGGACGGGGTGGGGGATCAAGACATGAAAGCTGAAGCAGGACTACTGGCAAGGGAAAGCGGGCAAGAGATGGGAACGGCCAGGGTGGGTACAGTCAAAGCACATTATATGGACGCATGAAGGAGCCATATTAAAGCCTATCCTTTGTAAAATAAATGCAATGATAACTTAATAAAAACATAAAATAAATATAAAGAAATATTTGAAAAGGGCATTCCGAGCCAGGTGTGGTGGCTCACACCTGTAATTCCAGCACTCGGGAGGCTGAGGCAGGAGGATCGTTGCAAGTTCAAGACCAGCCTGGGCTACAAAGTGAGCTCAAGGCCAGCCTGAACTGCATAGTGAAACCCTGTCTCAAAAATAGACCAAAAAAAGAAGGCATTCCAGTATAAACAGAGATAACAAAGTAGGCCACTGTTTTACATAAATAATACGAAAAACAGTTTTAACAGCTTATACTGATATATCTAATATTTTAAAAGTGATTTTCTGTTTTTAATATGTCATCATTTTTTAGGATTTTTTTTCCAGTTCATATAGAGTGACTAAATTTATCTCTTTAATGAAATGCATTTTTAGCTATTTATAGCATTTATAAGTATTCATATTTAGTGAGACTATTGTATAGCTCTCTGCTTTGTCTCTTGAAAGCATGAAAGCCAAGATATAGAGACCCTAGTAAGCACCTTGCATGGCCTGAGCTGTGGAACCCAGAGAGGGGAAGGATACAGAACAGGGGCTCCAGAGACCTGAGCCCCTTCACATCCACCTGTAGCATGGCCACACGATTTCCAAAGACTTAAAAATAAGCTAATTTTTGTAAAGTCACATCTTTATAAATTTGACTAATTGGTCATTCTACAAATTCATCATGTAATGAATCCACTCTGAACCTACAAAAGGCTGTGGTCTGCAGTATTAGATACACAGGCTGAATCAACAGCCCTGACACAACTTTAAAGGAATGCTGAGTTTCAATTGCTCAAGGGCAGAGGCAGAACTTCCTCTCACCAGCAAGCCCACATCAAATTTTGTGCTAAATCACTTAGAGGGAAGACTTTACCACAGGGGAAAAAAGTGTTCTGTTGAATTCAACTGAATAGATTTAACTAATTCACTACCTGTCCGATTTTCGTTGTAATACTCATATTATGACATATAACATATGCAACATTGTAAGAAACAGATTAAATAATAAAATAGCCTAATGTTTCCTCTTTACCTTTTATAAAGTATGAACTAAATGATGCGTGCAATTTCAAAGTTACTTTCTATGACATGTGTCTTTTAGGATAAAAGCAGCAAAGTGGTAAAATGCTGCAAAGATGAACCAGTTTCCTGTTGCTGTGCTGAGACTCCTCTCCCCCTTTGCTAACTGTCAGCTTTGCCTCTCTGGCTCTTGGCCCCCAACAGTGTCTTCTTGTTTACTCCTGTTTTCTCACATCAGCTGCCTGCCACTCCTGTCCTTCTTCAGGCCATGGTTTGAATGTGTCCAATGAAACATGAAAGCTATGTGTTGGAAACTGTATTCCCGATGAAATAGTGTTGAAAGATGGAACAGTTAGAACCTGGAAGCAGTGATTAGATCACTCGGGTAGAGCACTGAAGAATAGATTAATGCCATTATCACAACAGTGGGTTAGTTAATTGTTGCAGTAGACTCTTCATAAAAAAAATTAGCTTACCTCCCTCTGCTTCCCTGTGTCCGTCTCCAGCCACAGGTGAGAGAGTCCATGCTCTTACCTTCCTACCTCATGATCCAGCAAGGAGGCCCTTGCCAGTATTGAGACCTTCAGCCTTGGATTTTCCAGCCTCCAGACTACAGAAAACAAATCTCTACTTTTTCTAAACTATTCCTTCTCAAGTATTCTGTTACAACACAAAACAGACTAACCCATTACATTAGTCCTTTTTTTGTTCTTTCTCCAAAATGTTTTCCTTCTAAGAGTTTGCACCATCAGGATTAGTATAATCTTCCAATACAATCTTGCCCTGTTCTGTGATCCGTTAATGCATCTCATGCAATCTATATGCCCTGGATCGTTCTTCATAATTCCATTGTTTTTAACTGATTGGTAAGCACATTTGCTTTTCTTTTATTTCAAACTGAGTCTGAGGCTACTTAGGTTATTTGAATTTTCTGGGAAGTCTTATATCTGCATGAGTGTACAATGAAGGCCACAAATGCCAAATTCCTTGAAAAATATTGTTTTTAGAAATTATCAGTTGTCCTCCAAGTGTGAAACATTAGTGCATGAATTTTTTGATGACATGTATTTAGTGTTTGGATTCCATTTAGATGACAGGGTATACAGGACTCGTTTCTCTTTTTGCAAAGCAGTATGTCTTGATTAAGCCAAATGAAGTAACATACTTTAAGATGCAGCAATTCATGGCTACTCCCATTGAGAAGCTGGGTATTAGAGGTTAGCTTAGGTGGCAGTCAGTGGGTTTCTTGACAGCCAGCAGGAAGTTGTGATGTTGATGTTTTTCTTTCTCCTCCGATTCCTTTTCTTCCTTCTTGTTCTTTTCTTCAAAGTTAGTCTTGCTGGAGATAATACATATATTAATCACAGTCTACAAAAGAATGATTCAGAAGTAAATTGAAGTGTTCAGAATCTAGTAAAATAAAAATGACGTTTCAGTAGACAAGCAATCACTCAGGAGCGGTATTACAAAAGCAAGCAGGAAAGGCTGTTGCAGCTTTTGCAGTGTTATGGAACTCTGTGATTTTAAATGCGATCATTAGGGATCTTGAAAGAGAGGAGAACAGTCTAACAGGTAGACTCCAGACAAATGGTTCTGAAGAGATGATAGTAGCATTAGGAGTTTATTTAAACTGGTTCTGATTCAAAAACGAGTCAAATCTATTTCTTCATCATGCAAGATGCAAAACATACATCAGTTTTTGTCTAAAAAAGTTCTCATTTATGACTAAAAATAGATTAGATGAAACCCTGTAAACTATTTTTATTCTTAAACTGACCATCTTTCACTTATTAGACATACTTCACCATTTTCAGAGAAACTTGGGTGTAGCCTGCCTTTGGTCCTGTTTAATGTTGGCAGATTGTGTTTTGGAATATCTTATGTTGAAGGATGAACATGGTAATTGTAGCATAAAGTGACTTTCCTGTTCTCCAGATATCACAAAGCTGTGAATCCTAACATAAGCATTGCAAAAATGTTGCATCTTGTTGTAGGATATCTAAAATTGACACTAATAGAGACAAATTTAGTCTTTTCCCCTGGCTTAAGTCAAATATCTCACTTTTAAACCCCAGTTCATCCAGTTTGTTGGTAATAGGAAAGATGCAGTGTTTGCAATATCAAAGGAAAGCCTGAACATCAAAATATAGTAAAGCTTCAAGTTCATAGCCGTATCTTTTGTCTCAGAGATTTAAAATTGTGGAACTGTAAACACCTAATCTTATAACAAAGAGTGCTCAATTTTAGGTTTCAGCAATAGCAGGTGGCTAAAGAAAAGCATGCTATCTTTTTAAAAATTAGACTTTTCTTCGCCTTCCTATTTACAGATTTTCTTTCTACTTTCCGGTACCTATTGTGTTCTAAATGAGAAGTAAATTATTACAAGGATACATAATCTTCTCCCTAAAAATATAGAAAGATTTTTTTAAAACTCAGACTATTGATAAAGTCATCCATAAATTTATTAGAGAAAAACAAACATTGATTGGCTTTGTGAATTCTTCCACCCTGTGTTGATGCTTATAATGATAATTGTTTTTGCTCCTTTTTTCTTTTGAATCACATGCATTATTATCTTATATTAACATTACCTTTAAATATTTTTTAAATAGTTTATTAAAGCAAAGTTCTTGGACTGTGTATAGTTTCTGTAAATGTTTGCTGTCTTGGTTACTTTTCTCATTGCTGAAACAAGTGCCTGACATGCAGATTTAAAGGAAGAAAGGTTTATAGTTCATAGTTAACTGGATCCAAAGCAGATAGCATGTCAGAGGGGCATCACAGAGGAGAAACAGGTGATGGCAGGTAGAAGGCAGAAAGACAGCAAAATAGTGATGAAGCAGCATGTGACAAGTGAACCCAGAAATCCTCTTTCTGTCTCTTATATTTTATCAAGTCTACCCTTGGGATTGGTAGCACTTACACTTAATCCCAGCATCTCACCATGAATCAGTCACAGCACATTCCTGATCCTAGTATCACACACCCTAGATCCAGCCCTCTCCAAAAATCATGACTGCATGAGGCTTGAGGGGGGACATCTAGAGACAAGCCATCACAATGGTCTATAAAACCAGTAGTGGAGTACACAAAATGATGTTTTTCATTTGTTATCAACCCAACCTTCCATCTCAAAAAAGAGAGGTCAGACCAAAGAAAACTACATGTAAAAGAAAATAGATAGGCACCAAAATACCATGTTTTATATGTGAAAAAAAACAAAAAGTAATTCCTTTCCTTCTCCCATTCAATCAGATTGGTCCATTTTATATTTTCTGCAAAAAATAGAATAATGAGAACCAATTAGAAGCAGAAATGTTTAACCCAAAGCAATTGAGGTTTAACTCTCAGAGTTCTTTGCTGTTTTCTGTGTATTGCCAAGTGAATCAGAGTTTCATCTACAGATGCAAAAAATATGATAAATATATTTAAAGTTTTGCATTTTCAATCTGTAAATTGGAGGTAGCAATAGCATCAATGTCACAGAGGTTATTATGAAGATGAATAAGACAATTTATATCAACCACTTAGCACGGTACTTGGCACATCATAAACTCTAATAAAAATGAGCTATTATCTTTGTTATTGTTGTTGTTAATAATTAGAGTTTTTTGAAGACAGATGACACTACCTCAAAAGAAAATGAGTTTCTCAACATCAAAACCAAATGTTTCAAGCTATCACTTAGGCAAAATAGTTTAGCACAAGACTACTTTCTCTGAAAGTCAATGCTTTTGAAAAGCTAATGTTAACATAGAGGTTTGAAGAGCAAGATTCTGACTAGTATAAAAAAATTTAGAGGAGTAAGATTATGTTTTTGAGTAATATTTCAGTCCTTCATGAAGAGTTTGAATTGTCCAAGATAGGAAGGTGGAATTTCTAATAGAGAATGAAGATAATTCAGGTCAACTAGTATGGTTCTAAATATTCCTTTTTCCCTTTTGCTCATTTCATTCAAAAGCAGCCAAGAGTAGGCCAAAATCTTACTAGCACACCGTCAAGAACTTTGACTGAAATTCCTTACCAATGTTTTAATGCTGACATCAGTTCATCACACTATTATGCACATAAATTAAACTGGATATCACTAATTGTGAAGATCACTTGTGAGACAAAAGTGCTGTTTCTGAATCTGTCTGTTAAGAAGTTACCTACAAAAGAAAATTATAGTCAAACCAGAGAAAATGGTGTTTCACTCTCAGAGCTATAAATGACTGGTTCTATGTGACCTTGGACAAATTAATTAAGCTCTTTTTTAAAATTTTTTTATTTAAAGAGAAAAAAACAGAAAAAGGATAGAAATATTACAGAATTTCAAGAAAAAGAAGATAAACAGAAATCACTAGTTGATAAATTACATATTGTTCTTTTAGAAATAGTTATTCAACTTACAAAATTAAAGCACACAAAGTAGACACTCAAGCAGTGAGAGTGCAAACAGATCTGTTCAACAATCCAACAAGAACCTAGAAATATGGTCATCAATCCCACACATCTAAACATTCATGCAGCTATATCTTTTATAGTGCTTCCTATTTCCCCTTTTTTACAATAGCAATTATAGACTTTTTAAATTTTATTTAAAGAGAAGAAAAAAAGCAAAACAGAAAAAAGGGTGGCAACAATACAGAATCCTAAAGGAAAGATAAAGAAAGAAAAAAAGGAAAATGAGAAAAAACCCACTAAGAAATCACTAGTTTATAAATTACATATTGTCATCTTGGATATAGTTGTTCAAGTTACAAAGTTAAAGGGTACATAGTAGACATTCAAACAGTCAGACTACAAACAGTTCTGCTCAAAGAGCCAACAAAGATTCAGCAATATAGTCATCTATTTTACACACTCAAACATACATGCAGTTATATACATTAGAGCACTTTCTTTTCCTCACTTTTTTACATTAGCAATTACACATTTTTGTTTTATTACACTTGTAGCTCTTATTTACTTTTTATACTAGAGACACAATGTGATATATATAAGTATGATTCTTACTTATTTCACTAATGAGGATAGTCTCAAGTTGTCTCCATTTACCTATGAAGGCCTCAAGATGATCCTTTTTTATAGCTGAGTAATATTCCACTGTATAAAAATGCCACATCTTTTTCATCCATTCTGCACCAGCTGGGCATCTTGGTTGTTTCCAGGATTTAGCTATTACAAATTGTGTTGCTATGAACATGGGTGCACATATATCACTGTGATATGAACTTTTCAGTTCTTCTGGGAAAATATCCAGGAGGGGAATAGCTGGATTGAATGAGGCTTTCAATCCTAGCCTTCTGAGAATTCTCCATATGGATTTCCATAGTGGTTGCACCAGTCTACATTCCCACCAACAGTGGAGCAGTGTTCCTTCTTCCCCGCAGCCTCACCAACATTGGTTATCAGTTGATTTCTTGATACAGCTATTCTTTCCGGAGTGAGGTGAAATCTCAATGTTGTTTTAATTTGCATTTCTCGAATGACCAGTGATGCGGAACATTTCTTCATGTATTTATTTGCCATTTGTATATCTTTCTTTGAGAACTGTGTGTTCATCTCAGATGCCCATTTTTGGAGAGGGTCTTTGAATTTGGGTGGCTTGATGTTTTTCAATTCTTTATATGTTCTGGACACAAGTCCTTTGTCTGAGGGGTTGCTGGCTAAAATTCTATCCCACTCTGTGGGTTTTCTTTTCACTCTGTTGGTGATTTCCTTTGAAGTGCAGAAACTTTTCAATAACATGAGATCCTTTGAAGTGTTTTGCGTGCAGTTTGCGTTTTGTTCCTGAATTCTCTGCCTACCCCATGTCTCCAAGACTTCTACCTACCTTTGTCTTCCAGTAGACTTAGTGTTTCTGTTTTAATATTTAGGTCTTTGATCCATTTAGATGTTAGTTTTGTGCATGGTGGTAGGCTTGGATCTAGTTTCAGTCTTCAGCATGTAGAGAGCCAATTTTTCCAACACCATTTATTAAAGAGACTATCCTTCTTTCAGTGGACGTATTTAGCCCCTTTGTCAAATATCAGGTGGTCTTTGTAGCTGTGCTTGCATCTTCTAATCTGTTCCATTGATCCTCAGGTCTATTTCTTTGCCAGTACCAAGCTGATTTTCTCTCTGTGGCTTTATAGTACTGTTTCAAGCCAGGAATTGAGATGCCTCCTGCCTTGCTTTTGTTGCCTAGAAGTGCCTTTGCTATTCTAGGTTTCTTCTGTCTCCAAATGAATTTTAGGAGTGTTTTCTCTAGATCTGTGAGGTATGTCAATGGTATTTTGATTGGGATTGTGTTAAATCTGTATAACAGTTTTGGGAGTATGGCCATTTTCACAATGTTGTCTCTTCCTAGCCAAGAGCAAGGAATATTCTTCCATTTTCTAATATCCTCTTCAATCTCCTTTTTCAGCATGGTATAATTTTCAGCATATAGGTCGTTTACATTCTTATTTAGGTTGATTCCTAAGTATTTCATTTTTTTACATGTTATTGTAAAGGGCCATATTTCCATAATTTCTCTCTCAGTGAGTTTTTTGTTTGTGTACAGGAATGCTATTGATTTTGAGCATTGACTTTGTATCCAGCTACACTGCTGAGCTTGTTTACTAACTCTAGTAGTGTTTTAATGGAGTTTTTTGTGTCTTCTATATAGAGTATCAGGTCATCTGCAAATAGTGATAATTTAACTTCTTCCTTTGCTATCTTTATTCCTTTTATTTCTCTCTCTTGTCTGATTGCCCTGGCTAGTGTTTCCAAAACTATATTGAAAAGGAGTAGTGATAGTGGACATCCTTGTCTTGTTCCTGATTTTAAAGTGAAAGCTTTCAGTTTCTGTCCATTTAGTATAATGTTGGCTGTTGGTTTGTCATAAATGGCCTTTATAAGGTTGAGGTGGACACTGTGTATTCTCAGTTTCTGAAAGGTTTTTATCATGAATGTGTGTTGGACTTTGTTGAAAGCTTTTTCTGAATCTATGGAGATGACCATGTGGTTTTTGTTTTTGCCTCTGTTGATGTGGTGTATTACATTTATTGAAGAGTTTAAGGAGTACTGGCATCAAATCTTCTCTAAACTTCTTGTAGAATTCAGCTGTGATTCCTTCTGGACCTAGGCTTTTCTTTGTTGGTAGGTTTTCAATTATATTTTCAATATCAATAGCTGATATTGGGTTGTTCAAAATTGCTATATATTCTTGGTTGAGTTTTGGTAGTTCATATGTTTTTAGAAATCTGTCCATTTCCTCTGTGTTTTCCACTCTATGTGAGGAGAGATTTTCAAAGTAGGTATTCATGATCTTTTGAATTTCCATGAGATCTGTAGTAATTTCTCCCTTTTCAGTACTTATTGAATGAATTTGGGATTTTCTTTCTTTCTCTTGATAAGTTTAGCTAGAATGTTTTACAGAATAATATATGATCCATTTTAGAGAATGTCCCATGCACTGCTGAGAAGAATGTGTATTCTGATGTGGCTGGGTGAAATACTCTGTAAACATCTACTAAGTCCAGTTGCTCATGATGATGCCAAGAGCAACAATGTAAGACTAATGGGCATTAGTGAAGATACAGGAGTCCAGGCAAATGACATACATAAAGTATTTACAGAAATAATAGCAGAAAATTTCCCAAAAATGGGCAAAGAATCTGATATACAGATAAGTGAGGCATATATAAGAATGTACTGAAAGACATACTGTACAGAGATAAAAATGACCACAATCCCCTAAACAACAACAGAAAGAAACCACCAGGTAGGATAAGCAATTAAATAAGGGAAAAAGCAGAAAACAAATGACTGGAACATAATATGGCAAAGTCAAGCCAGTACAATTCACCTACAAAAAGAAATAGACTGACAGAATGGATCAAGAAACAGGATCCCACAATATGCTGTATACAAAAACACATCTCACCCAAAAGGAAATTCATAGATTAAAAGTCAAAGGATGGAAAACAGTATTCCATGCAACAGGAACCCAGAAAAAAGCAGAAGTAACTATTCTAATTGCAGACAATGTGAACTTCAAACCTAAAATGATTAAAAGAAATAAAGAAGGTCACTACATACTCATTAGTGGAAAAATTCAAGAGGAAGAACTAACAATTATAAATATATATGCACCAAATACAGGAACACCCAACTACATAAGACAGGTACTAATAGACATGAAAAACCAAATACACAAGAACACAATTATAGCAGGGGACCTTAACAGCCCATTATCACAAAGAGATAGATCAACTAGACAAGAAGTCAACAAAGAAATAACAGAACTGAATCATACCTGTGAGCAATTGGACTTAGTAGATGTTTACAGAGTATTCCACCCAGCCACATCAGAATACACATTCTTCTCAGCAGCGCATGGCACATTCTCGAAAATAGATCATATATTATTCTGTAAAACATTCTTAAGTAAATGCAAAGGTATTGAAATTGAAATCATGCCATGCATAATATCTGACCATAGTGCACTGAAATTAGAAATTACTGGCAAAAGAAATTGCAAACCTGCACAAATACATGGAAATTAAATAACAGCCTTTTGAACAACCAGTGGGCTAAAGATGAAATTAAAGAAGAAATAAAGCAATACCTACAATTCAGTGAAAACACAGAAACAACATACTGTAATCTATGGAATGCAATGAAAGCAGTCTTAAGAGGAAAATATATAGCAATAAATCATCATATCAAGAAAACAGAACAAGCACAAATAAACAACCTAATGCTCCATCTCAAGGTTCTAGAAAAAGAAGAGCAAGCTAAACCCAAAGCTCATAGAAGAGAGGAAATTGTAAGGATTAGAGCAGAAATCAATGCAATTGAAACTAAAAAAAAAATACAAAGAATTAATGAATCAAAAAGCTGGTTTTTTTGAGAGAATAAACAAAATTGACAAACCCCTAGCTAACCTTATCAAAAGAAAGAAAAAAAAACCAAATTTTCTCAATAAGAACTGAAAAGGATGAAATTACTTACAGATCCCATGGAAATTCAAAAGATCATGACTACCTACTTTGAAAAGCTCTACTTGTGTAGAGTGAAAAACACAGAGGAAATGGACAGATTTCTGGAAACATATGAACTACCAAAGCTTAACCAAGAAGATATAGCAATTTTGAATAACATAATATCAGCTATTGAAATTGAAAATGTAATTAAAAACTTACCAAAAAGAAAAGCCCAGGTCCTGATGCATTCACTGCTGAATTCTTTAAGAAATTTAGAGAAGATTTGACGCTAATACCCCTTAAACTCTTCAAGAAATTGAGAAGAAAGCAATCCTCCCTAAATCATTCCTGGAGGCAAGTATTACTCTGATACCAAAACCAGAGAAAGATTCAACCAAAAAGGAAAACTACAGACCAATCTCACTAATCAACATTGATGCAAGGATTCTCAATAAAACACTGGCAAATAGAATGCAGCAAATCATCGAGATTATACATCATGATCAAGTGGGGTTCATTCCAAGAATGCAGGGATGGTTTAACATACACAAATCACCACATCAACAAAGGCAAAAACAAAAACCACATGGTCATCTCCATAGATGCAGAAAAAGCTTTCAACAAAGTCCAACACACGTTCATGAAAAAAACCCTTCAGAAACTCAGAATACACGGTGTCCACCTCAACCTTATAAAGGCTATCTATGACAAACCAACAGCCAACATTATACTAAATGTACAGAAACTGAAAGCTTTCACTTTAAAATCAGGAACAAGACAAGGATGTCCACTATCACCACTCTTTTTCAATACAGTTCTGGAAACACTAGCCAGGAAAATCAGACAAGAGAGAGAAATAAAAGGAGTAAAGATAGGAAAGAAGAAGTTAAATGTAGATGACCTGATACTCTATATAGAAGACACAAAAAACTCCATTAAAACACTACTAGAGTTAGTAAACAAGCTCAGCAGTGTAGCTGGATACAAAGTCAATGCTCAAAATCAATAGCATTCCTGTACACAAACAAAAAACTCACTGAGAGAGAAATTATGGAAATATGGCCTTTATAATAACATCTAAAAAAATGAAATACTTAGGAATCAACCTAAATAAGAATGTAAACCACCTATATGCTGAAAATTATACTACACTGAAAAAGGAGATTGAAGTGCATATTAGAAAATGGAAGGATATTCCTTGCTCTTGGCTAGGAAGAGACAACATTGTGAAAATGGCCATACTCCCAAAACTGTTACACAGATTTAAAGCAATCCCAATCAAAATACCATTGACATACCTCACAGATCTAGAGAAAACACTCCTAAAATTCATTTGGAGACAGAAGAAACCTAGAATAGCAAAGGCAATTCTAGGCAACAAAAGCAAGGCAGGAGGCATCTCAATTCCTGACTTGAAACAGTACTATAAAGCCACAGAGAGAAAATCAGCATGGTACTGGCAAAGAAATAGACCTGAGGATCAATGGAATAGGTTAGAAGATGCAAGCACAACTACAAAGACACTCAGCCACCTGATATTTGACAAAGGGGCTAAATATGTCCACTGGAAGAAGGACAGCCTCTTTAATAAATGGTGTTGGAAAAACTGGCTCACCACATGCCGAACACTGAAACTAGATCCATGCATATCAACATGCACAAAACTAAAGTCTAAATGGATCAAAGACCTAAATATTAAAACAGAAACACTAAATCTACTGGAAGACAAGGTAGGTAGAAGTCTCGAAGACATAGGGGTAGGAAGAGAATTTATGAACAGAATGCAAACTGCACAGGAAATACTTCAAAGTATCAACAACTGGGATCTCATATTATTGAAAAGTTTCTGCACTTCAAAGGAAATCACCAACAGAGTGAAAAGAAAACCCACAGAGTGGGAAAGAATTTTAAGTAGCAACCCCTCAGACAAAGGACTTATGTCCAGAACATGTAAAGAATTGAAAAACATCAAGCCACCCAAATTCAAAGACCCTCTCCAAAAATGAGCATCTGAGATAAACACACGGTTCTCAGAGAAAGATATACAAATGGCAAATAAATACATGAAGAAATGTTCAGCATCACTGGTCATTCAAGAAATGCAAATTAAAACAACACTGAGATTTCACCTCACTCCGGAAAGAATAGCTGCCATCAAGAAATCAACTAATAACAAATGTTGGCGAGGCCGCGGGGAAAAAGGAACACTGCTCCACTGTTGGTGGGAATGTAGACTGGTGCAACCACTATGGAAATCCATATGGAGAATTCTCAGAAGGCTAGGATCGAAAGCCCCATTCAATCTAGCTATTCCCCTCCTGGATATTTTCCCAGAAGAACTGAAAAGTTCATATCACAGTGATATATGTGCACCCATGTTCATAGCAACACAATTTGTAATAGCTAAATCCTGGAAACAACCAAGATGCCCAGCTGGTGCAGAATGGATGAAAAAGATGTGGCATTTTTATACAGTGGAATATTACTCAGCTATAAAAAAGGATCATCTTGAGGCCTTCATAGGTAAATGGAGACAACTTGAGGCTATCCTCACTAGTCAAATAAATAAGAATCATATTTATAAAGATCACATTGTGTCTCTAGTGTAACAAGTTATAAGAACTATAAGAGTAATAAAATCCAAAATGTGTAATTGCTAGTGTGAAAAAGTGAGGAAAAGGAAGTGCTCTAAGGGATATTACTGCATGTATGAGTGTGGAAAATAGATGACCATATTGCTGAATCTTTGTTGGATCTTTGAGCAGAGCTGTTTGCAGTCTCACTGTTTCAATGTCTACTCTGTATACATTAATTTTGTAAAATGAACAACTACATCCAAGATGACAATTTGTAATTTATCAACTAGTGATTTCTTAATGTTTTTTTCCCTTTTTTTCTTTTTTTTTTAGAATTCTATTTTGCTGCTACCCTTTTTATTTTGCTTTTGTTTCTCTTTAAATAAAATTTTTTAAAAATGCATAATTGCTATAGTAAAAAAGAGAGGAAATAGGAAGTGCTATAAAAGATATAACTGCATGAATATTTTAGAACTGATAGCCATACTTCTAAGTTCTTGTTGGATTGTTGAACAGATCTGTTTGCAGTCTCACTGCTTGAATGTCTACTTTGTATTCTCTAATTTTGTAACTTGAACAACTATTTCTAAAAGGACAATATGTAATTTATCAACCAGTGCTCTCTTACTGTTTATCCTTTTTTTTTAAATTCTATATTTCTACCTTTTTTCTCTTTAAATAAAAAAAAAATTTTAAAGAAAAAAGAGGAGCATAGGAATGTGATGGAACCCTTGAATGAACAATATAAGAAGGAATTACAATGCATGAAACACATTCAAAGTGATACCCATGAAATTAAAAACTCCATCAAAACCTGACAAAACTGCTTAAAAGAGCCTGAAGATAGACTTGAAGACAGGATTGCAGCTAGGAATCATGAAAGATCTCTTAAAAATAATGAGGAGTCAAGAAATAACAATTCAGCAGCTGCAAGACAATGCAAAGAAAAATAATTTAAGTCTGATAGGTTTCAGCAAAAAAAGGAAGGGTCAACACAAAGGTCATAAAAAGACTTTATAGAAGTAATAGCAAAAACCTTCCCAAACATGGAAAAGAACCTGGCATACAGATAAGTGAGGCATGTAGAACTTCAAACAGCCATAATCAAAATACAAATACATCCAGACTTATAATAATCAAGATCTTAGAAATACAGCACAAGAAAAGAATATTAAAGGATATTAGAGAAAAGAAATATAGATCACCTATAAAGGAAAACCCATCAGAATCATGGCAAACTTCTGAACGCAAACCATCAAGTCAAGAAGAACTTGGAGTGAAGTGTTTTAAATTCTAAAAGAAAACAACTTCCAACCCAGTTTGATGTACCCTATAAAACTCTTTGAAAATTGATGGAAAAATAAGATATTTTCATGATAAATAACAACTGAAGGAATTCATGACCATAAAGCCAGCCCTACAAAGAGTGGATATTCTGGAGAGAGAGATAAAGATGGACCAGGAATAGCAGTAGAGGGGGATAACCAAACAGAGCAGGCAGCTGAATGGAGGGAAAATGTGAGGACCAACAGCAGGAGGATAGCATAGCAGAGATGAGCCAGTTCATGCCAGTTTTAACTATTAATGTAGATGGCCTCAATTCACCAACACAAAGAAACACAGGGAGAGTGGATCAGGAAACAAGGTTCATTAATAGGATGTATACAAGAAACACATTTAATTCAAAAGGAAATTCATACACCAAAAGTCAAAGGAGAAAAAACAATGTTTCCTGTAACAGGAAACCAGAAAAAATCAGGGGTAGCTTTCTCATCAACCACAGAAAGAATAAGAAAGATATGGTTTTTTATACAATGGAAAGCCATTCAGCTACAAAGAAGGATAATCTCAAGGCCCTTGTAAGTAAATGGATGCAATTTGAAGTCATGTTCATGGGTGAAATGGTTCAGACTCATCTGGGTGAACATTGTGTAATCTCCCTAACATAAAAACTGAAGGAGTTAATGCAATCTAAAATGTAGAAGAGATACTGTGAAAATGATAGAGGAGGAAACATCTGAAAAGAAAAGGTAGTAACCATTGTTAATTTCCTATTATCCTGTTTTGAATTTCTGTATCATTTTAATTGTTTTGTTAAGTGTGGTTTTATCCTGTCTTGTTTTGTTTGATTTTATTATGTCTGATGATACAGATAGCTATTTTGAACATAAAAGAGACATTATGGTAGCCATTGTTGATTTCCTATTATCTTATTCTGAAGTCCTGTATTGTTTTCATTGTTCTGTTCTAATTGGCTTAATTCTGTTTTATTTTATTTAGCTTTATTCTCTTTAAAATAAAATAAAAATAAGAATTGTGATGCCTCCTCCCTTGCTTTTGTTGCCCAGAATTGCCTTTGCTATTCTGGGTCTTTTCTGGTTCCATATGAAGTTTAGGAATGATTTCTCTAATCTGTGAGGTATGTTAATGGTATTTTGATTGGAATTCCATTAAATATGTACAACAATTTTGAGAGAATGACCATTTTCACAATGTTTTTCTTTTTATCCATGGACAAAGAATGTCTTTCCATTTTCTGAAATCCTCTTAAATTTCTTTTTTCAAAGTAATGTAATTTTCAATGTACAGATCTTTTACTTCCTTAGTTAGACTGATTCCTAAGTATTTCATTTTTTTATTCATTTCATTTTAAAGGGTGTGGTTTCCCTTATTTCTCTTTCAGTGAGTTTGTTGTTTGTGTACAGAAATGCTATTGATTTTTGAGTGTTGACTTTGTATCTAGCTACACTGCTAAATTTGGCTATTAGATCTAGAAATCTTTCAGTGAAGTTTTGAGAGTCTTCTATGTAGAGTATCATGTCATTTGCAAATAATGATAATTTAACTTCTTCCTTTCCTACCCTTATTCCTTTTATTTCTCCCTTTCTTATCTAATTTCTCTGGCTAGTGTTTCCAAAACTATACTGTATAGGAGTAGTGACAGTGGAACTCTTGTCTTGTTTCTGATTTTAGGTTGATAACTTTCAGCTTTGGTCCATTTAGTAAGATGTTGGTTGTTGGTTTATCATATATGGCCTTTATCAGATTGAGGTAAAGATCATCTATCCAATTTTCTATGGGGTTTTTATCATGAATGAATGTTGAATTTTATCACAAGCTTTTTCTGCATCTATTGATATAATCATGTGATTCTTGTCTTTGGCTCTATTGATATGGTGTATTACATTTATTGATTTACATATGGTGAACCATCCTTGCATTCCTGGAATGCATCCCACTTAGTTGTGGTATATAATATTCTTGATGATTCACTACATTTAGTTTGCCACTATTTTATTGAGAGTGTTACATTCATTTTCATTAGGGAAATTGGCCTTTAGTTCTCCTTTTTGGTTGGTTTTTTTCTCTGGTTTTGGGATTAGAATAAAACTTGCTTCCAGGAATGAATTAGGGAGAATTGCTTTCCTTTCAATTTCACTGAAATTACATACTATGATAAAATCAGATTGGTACTGGCCAAAAAAAAAAAAAAAAGCAGACCTGAAGATCAATGGAGTAGATTAGAAGATACTACAACTACAACTACAAACACACTCAGCCACCTTATTTATTTTCAACAAAGGGGCCAAACAAATCCACTGGAAGAAAGAAAGCCACTTTAATAAGAGGTGCTGGCAAAACTGGATTTTTATATGACAAAAACTAAAACTAGATCTACGTACATCAGCACGCACTAAACTACAGTCAAAATGGATCAAAGACCTAAATATTTAAAAAAGAAACACTAAATCTACTGGAAGAAAAAGCAGGTAGAAATCTTGAAGATATGGGGGTAAGTAAAGTGTTCATGAACAAAAGTCAAACTGCATGAGAAATATTTCCCTGTCAACAACTGGGATCTCATCTTATTAAAAAATTTTTACATGTAAAAGGAAATCTCCAACAGAGTGAAAAGAAAACCTATGAATTGGGGGGAAAATTTTATTCAACTCTCCCTCAGACAAAGGACTTCTATCTAGAACATATAAAGAATTTAAAAACATCAGGCCCTTAAAATTCAAAGACACATTTCAAAAATGAGCATCTGAGATAAATACACACATCTTGGATGAAGAACTACTAATGGTAAATAAATATATGAAAAATGTTCAGCATCATTGGTCATTAGAGAAATGCAAATTAAAACAATGCTGAGATTCCTTCTCATTCCAGAAATAATGGCCAAGATCAAGAAATCAACTAGTTACTAATGCTGGAGGTGCTGTGGGGAAAAAGGAACAATATTTCTCCACTGTTGACAGTGTAGGCTGGTACAACCACTGTGGAATCAGTGTGATGTTTCCTCAAAAAACTAGGTTTAGAGGTCCCATTTGACCCAGCTCTTCCCCTTGTGGTTATTTTCCCAGAAGAATTAAAAACATCATACCACAGTGATATATGTGCATCCATGTTTATAGCAGCACAATAACAGCCAAATCTAGGAAACAACCCAAATGCCCATCAACCAAGGAATGGATAGAAAAGATATGGTATTTTTATACAATGAGTACTATTGAGCTGTAAAGAAGGATCACCTCAAGGTTTTTATAGGTAAACAGATCAGACTTGAAATCATACTCATAAGTGAAATAAATCAGACTCCCATATGTAAATACCATATCATCTCCCTAGTGTAAGAAACTGAAAGAGTAAGTAAGATCCAAAATACACAATAGATATTATAAAAGGGTAAAAAAAATGCTCAAAGGGGAAAAAATAACTGGGATAGGGAAAAGGAGAAAAGAAAGAAGGGAAAAGGAAAAAACTATAAATTTGTTTATACATACATAAAATAACTAAAATGATTATAGTACTAATTCTTTTAGTTCTTGGGAAATAACAGTTAATACTCATATAACTAGACCAATTTTTCATGTCTATATCTGGTAATCTAAGCAACTGCTTTGAAGATAACAATATGCACTACTACAACCATTGTTAAATTACTAATGTCTTGTTTTGAAAGTCTCTATTATTATTGTTTTGGGGTTTTTGTTGTTCTTGTAATTGTTGTTTGTATGTCTGGGGGTTTTTTCCCGTTTTTTTTTAATCTTTAAAATAAAATATAGGGCCGGGAATTTAGCTCAGTGGCATAAGCGCCTGCCTGGCAAGCACGAGGTCATGAGTTCGATCCCCGGTACCACAAAAAAATAAATAAATAAATAAAATATGAATAAATAAATAAATTTCAGTTTCTTCTTGTGCATTGTCTTTTTCTCATGACTGCAAAAATAGTTATAGCCCTCATTTTGTAGAATAAATTGTAGCTTGCATTTAATAACTTGCCAAAGATTACCTTGCTTCTAAGGAGGAAAATTAAAATTTGATCTTAATTTTGTATTAAGACTTGGACTCCTAGAATTAGTACTGTCAAACTTCATGTTTGTCATTTGGCTGAGTTTGAGATAGTGCTGGCTTGTTCTTATTTGCATTTATTGATTGCTACTGAGCATTCCTAATATATTTATTTTGTGGTTTTAATCATTTTTTAGCCAATGGTGTTTCTCTTCTGTACTTTTATTTTTTTGCACATTTTTATTAGATTGTTGTTTGTTTATCACTCTTAGATTCTTTATGAATTCTGTATAATTTATAGCACTATGTATTGCATACAATTTCTTCTAATTTGTGAAAACACATTTTTCATAGCATCTTTTGGTGGCAATAAACCTAAGGATCTGGCATTATTGTAGTCAAATTAATCAAATTCCTTTTTGATTTGTACTGCATGAGTTTTAAGAAATTTTCTCCTATCCCAAGCTGTTAGAATAGTCTTCTGTATTGTCTATAAAAGTTTTATAATTTTCCCTTTGCCTTTCAAATTTTGACCTAATGGTATAGTGATTAATTTTTATATATGGTCTGAGATAGAAATCTGTTACTATTGTTTTACATCATTGGATAACCAATTATCTTGATTTAATCTTATTGAATATTTTGCTATTGATTTTAATGTTGATTCTCTCAATATCAGTTTCTATGTATGAACATGACAATTATTGTTCTCTATTTGACTCATATATCTACTTGTCTACTGCACCACCTAAACCACACAGTGCTATGCAGAACAGTTTTATAATACACCTTGGTATCAGACAGAGTGAATCTCCCGACAGATTCTTTTTCAGGAATTCCTTGTCTATTCTTGGCCTTTCATTCTTCCTAATCATTTACAGAAACATTAAGAATTATAAACCAGGGTAGCATATTTTCTGGTTAGGAATGCTAAGAAGACTGACTGAGTATCCTATGCTCCACCAAGATCTAAGGCCTAGACTTGTATTACCATCACCATTTTTCTCCACCAAGTTTTTCACAGTTCTTTCACTGAACTATTCAGTTTTCCTTCTGTTCAAGCTGAAGACTTTGTCCCCTGTCTTTTAGGTGGACATTTTATTAAATCACAGTTACAGGAGCTAGGCATGATGATGCATGACTGCAATCCAAGTATTTGGGAGCATGAGGCAGGAAGAGTACCCTGAGGATCAGCCCAGCCTGAACTACATGGGTAGGTCCTGTCTCAAGAAAACAAACAAGACACAATTAAAAGACTGTAACTGTAACTTAGCAATAGAGTGCTTGCTTCAATATGCCCAAGGTTCTGAGTTCAATACCCAGCACCACACACATGCACACAATGAGGAAGGGGAGAGAGAAAGAGAGAGAAAGGGAGGGAGGGAGAGGGAGCAAGAGAGAGAGAGAGATAGGAAACCACTAAGGATTAGCAAAATTTGAGAAAAAAATATATAGTACCTGTGTTTGCTTATCAAATCTTCTCTACATACATAACTCTACCCAAGGATTTTTAAAAATGTCTTGTTAAATACAAGAAATTAAACAGAAAGAATTTGCAATGCCCAAAGCTGAAATAATTGGAGTTTCAAAGTAAATATTGATAGCACCAGATGGTAACCCTTAGAATAAAATGAATATTATTCAAAAAATATTAAATAATTTAATAAACACATGAAGGATAAAGAAAACTCTCCCTTACAGAATGCACAATTAATAAACGTGGAGACAATGAGAGAAAATCAATACAAGCAAACAGCAGAGTGATAATGGCAGGCAAAATTCACTAATGAACTTCCTGGTTTTCAGCTCAGTATGTGAGGAGCTTGGAGGTTGCCTTCTGAACCACTAACAAGCAAAGTGCTGAACAGCTACAAAATCAACATCTCTTCTTAGAACCATCAGAGAAATAAGGGCAGAAAGAAAAGGAACCATTGTGAAATATGCCAGAACATTCTGTTCTTAACAAGTTCTACCCTTAGAACAAACTACTTGGCCAGAATCCAACCTGCCAAGGTCTTAACAAAGCCTGCTTTTCCCCTGGTGAAAGAAAACAATGCAACTCTACATAACCACCCTGTTTTATTTAAGATAAAATGAAAAAACCAACAACTAAGAAACACTGGTGAAGTTCACATTCCACAGGTTCAGGCTTACTAACAGACTGCTCTCATCAAAGGATTGCGGAACACTTCCCCTCCCCTCACAGTTTGACACTAAATTCTTAAAGGGTTACCTGTTACAGTTTCTTTTACCAAGTGCATCATGTCCACATTCCAAGCTTACAAAAGTGTAAAGCACATTAAAAGACTAGAATCTCAGCTGGCAGAGAATGACTGAACATCAGAACCAGAGGAGACGTGGTAAATATGGACTTAGCAGACCAGACTGTTTAAAAACTATGATTAATGTGGCTTAAATGGAAAAAGTAGACAGCGTGTAGGAACAAATGACTACTATAAGCAGAACAATAGAAGTGCTACAAAAGAATCAAAAATAAATGATAGACATAAAAAAAATTCACCATTTCAGAAAGAAGTCCCTCAATATACCCAACAGTAGAGTGGACATGACTGCAGAAAACATCTCTGAGTTAAAGATATGAATATATAAACTGCCAAACCTGAAAAAGCAGAGAAAGAAAAAAGATTAAAAATAAAAACCAGAATAGCATATCAAAGAACTGTGGAATGACTGCAGCAGTTGAAAATATGTGCAATGGGAATATCAGAAGAGAAAAGAGACGAAGGAACAGAAGTATGTGTCTTTACATTGAGGAAAGGGCAAAAAAGAGATGAGCTCTTTCCCACAACCCCTCTGTGTAGGCAGTCATCTGCTTCACGGGGACCCATTCACCAAGGTCTCTATTACCATAGATAATGCAGTCAAGGAATTCTGCGCTGGAATATGGCATGGAGGCCTGAGGCAGCCTGGCACCCAGGTCCTGCGGTTGCTCAGGCTGCTTGTTGTGACACAGTTCTGAAACTCTGAGCCCGGAGGGGAGGGGCAGGCACCACAAATTGCCTCTGATGTGATTCTTCTCTCATCTTGATGAATAGCATCTGATTTCCACCCATCTACACTAACCTCAGACTGTCCATAGCCCAGATGTTGTCTCTCAAATATTCTCTTGCCTTTCTACAACATGGCCAGGCTGAGAATTTTCCAGATCTTTAAGTTCTGGTTTCCCATTAATTATCAATGAATCTGTTTCTCTCATTTCACATTTTACTGCCAACAGTCAGAAGAGTCATGCCACCCTCAATTTGTTGCCTAATTATTTTTTCTATCAAATATCATATTTTATTGCTTATAAGCTCCTCCTTCCACAAAACACTAGGACACAAACACAATTTAGCCAGATTCTTTGCCATTTTACAAGAAGGGTAACCTTTCCTAGAGTTTAAAGTACCACACTCATTTTCATCAGAGACCTTACCGGAATGGCCTTTATCATTCATATTTCTTAAAACATTCTGTACAAACTCATGGAGATAGTCTCTAAAGATAACGACACTTTCTCTGCAGATCTCTTCTGAATCCTTTTGGATTTTACCAGCTTTCATCCCCAAAACCCTTCAGCCTCTCTCTTGTTAGAAACTAGTTCTATGGTTTGGGATATTTGTTAAAGAAGTACTGCACTCTTGGTACCAATGTCAGTCTTAGTTTGTTCAGGCTTCTCTACCACATACCCTAGACTAGGTAATTTATAAGCAGCAAAAATTTTATTTCTCACAGTTCTGCAAGTTAAAATGTGTAAGCTCAAATCACTGACAGATTTGATGTCTGGTGAAGATATATTCCTCACAGATGACACCTTGTCTGTTCCTATGAAGTAGAAAGGGCAAAAGGAGGCAAACTCACTCCCTCTAGTCCTTGTCTGTGGGAACTAATCTATTCCTGAGGGAAGAGGTATCGTGATTTAATCACTATATCAAAAGCCTGACCAGTTAGTACTATTATAACAGAGATTTAGTTTTAACATGAATCTTATGAGAATGCAAGCATTTAAACCATAAAAATCGCCAATTCTGTACCCTGCAAAACTATTCTTCAAAAGTAAAGGAGAAAAAAAAAAAGAGGGAATGTGTTGCCAACATACCTGCCTTGAAAAAATACTAAAAGAATTTCTTTAGAGAGAAAAAAATATTATAGGCCCAAAACTCAGATGTACATAAAAAAGGAAAAACACTGGAAAATAAACAAATGCAGGTAAAATCTTTTTTTATTTTTCTAATTCTTAATTGAACTAATAAACAACACTTTGTTCAAAATAAGAATAGCAGCAGTGTATTGGAATAGATATACCAATAATCAGGTTAAATACAACAATTAAAACACAGGGATTGTCAATCTAGATCAAAAATCAAGACCCAACTCTGTGCTTCTATAAAAAAATTCACACATTAGCACACATAGATAAAAAAAGAATGGAGAAAAACACATCATGATAATAATACTCAAAAGAATGGAAAACAATATTATTATTAATATTAGTTTCAGACAAAGACAGGAGAAAAAAAAATTACCAGGAATAAAAACAAATATTGTGTATTACAAAAGAATCAATTCTCCCAAAAGATGTAACAGTCCTTAACATGTGTGCACTTAACACAAGACTAAAACTATATGAATCAAGAATTGATAGACAGGGCCAAGGATTTAGCTCAGCAGCATAAGTGCCTACCTGGCGAGTGTGAGGTCGTGAGCTCAATCCCCAGTACCAGAAAAAAAAAAGAACTGGTAGATAGGCAAGTGTATCTACTACTGTCGTTGGAGGCTTCAGCACCTCTCTATCAGAAATGCACAAATCCAACAGAAGTGCATAGTGAACTCACATAAGCAATTAATAAGTTATCAATAAGCCATCAATAAACTGAATACAATAAGCATCTATGACTGTTCATCCAAAACCGTAGATTAAACATTTTTCTCAAACTCAAATGAAATATTTACAAATACAGACCACATTCCATATCATGAAGTACACCTTAACGAATTTAAACAATGAAAATCATCCAATGTATTCCCTTAGATCATAGTGTCATTTACCTATAAATTAACAAAGAGAGCCAGAAAATTTCCAAATACTTAGATATTGCACAATATGCTTCTATGTAGCACATTAGTTAAACTCTCAATATAAATTTTTTAAATATTTGAATTTAAGGAAAACAATAACACTACTTACCAAAACATGTGGAATTTAGTGAGATCAGAGCTAGTGAAAATTTTAAGGCATACAATACATATTTAAAAAGGTAAATGAATACCAATTACCTAAAATAGACCAGTGATCTGAATAGACACTTCTCAAAAGAAGAAATCAAATTGTCAATAAATAAATGAAAAATGCTCAATACCATTAACCATCAGGGAAATGCAAATTAAAACTATAGTGAAGTACTCATTCACCCTTGTTAGAATGGCTGTTATAAAAAAATAATTGCTGGTGGGGATTTTCAGACATAGGGACAGTTATAGCTGGGGGGAACATAAATTAGTATAACCACTATGGTAAACATCATGGAAGTTCCTCAAAACTCTAATATAGAGCTACCATATTGTCCAGATATTTCACTTCCCAGTATATATCCAAAGATAATGAAGTAAATATACATTCATGTTTATTGTGGCATTGTGGACAATACCTAAAATATAGAATCTTGTCTAGGTTCCCATCAAAAGATGAATGAATAAAGAAACATGGTCTTTATACACAAGGCTTTATTATTTATCCATAAAGAACAATGAGATATTGTCACTCGCAGCACAATGGATGGAACTGGAACCAAGGGCGCCATGAAAAGTGAAATAAGCCAGATGTACTCTCTCATATTTAGAAACTAAAAATCAGCCTTAAAACCAGAAAGTAGAAGAGGAATTACCAGAGATTCAAGATTGGAAATGATGCTGGAAGAAGGGAGGAAGGAAGAAGAGAGAGTGAGGATGGAGAAAGGTTGCTGGACAGGATCCTGAACTAACACATGCATGCATGGAAGCATCAGGGATCCCCATCGATGGGTGTAACTAATATATATTAATAGTCATTACAATGATTTTAAAATATCTATCATCTAGGATCCCACCTTATTAAAAATGATGAGAGGAAATTTAATCCAAGTTAAACAGAAGGAAATAGATAAAAGATAAGGTAGAAATCAGCGAGACACAAAACAAGAAATCAATAGAGAAAATTTTTAAACAAAAACGAGTTCTCTTAAAAGATTAAGCTGACAACTCTGTAGTTGAGCATAGAAAAATAGTGATAAAACACAAATCACTGATACCAGAAATGAAATATGTGATGATACTACAGATTCCATTAAAAGGATAATAAATATTGTTATTATCTCTATGCTCACAAAATTGATAACCTAAATGATATTGACTAATTCCATGCATTAAAAACTGCCAAAATTCACATAAAAAGTGTACAATACTAATAGCACTCTATTAAAGAAATCAAATCAATCATGGTCCAAAGAGAAAGCAGCACGTCCAAACAGGTTCAATGGTAAAGTCTACCAAACACCTGAAAAAGTAATTCTCCCAATTCTTTACCACCACTTTCAGAAGACAGAAGCCGAAGAAATACATATATCTCATTCTGAGGCCAGGATTATTCTAATACCAAAGCCAGACAAAAATTATAACAAACTATAGATCACTGTCATTCATGGATACAGACACATAACCCTCCATAGAATCTTAGCAAACCAACCCAACAACATGAGAAAGAATATTTCATGACCAACTGGAATTTATGCCAGGTGAAGTTTCATTCAATGTTTGAACATCAATACACATAACTCACCACATCAGTGGATTTTTTAAAAAACTACATGATAATGTCAACAAATGTAGAAAAGGTATGGACAGAATGCAACATATATTCATGAACAAACGCCCAGCAAACTAGGTATAGATAGGAATTTCCTTAACTTGATAAAACACATCTTCAAAAAAATACCTACAGTTAACATGCTATTTAATGGCAAAAAACTTGAAGCTTTCCCACTAATATCAGGAACAAGCAAGAATGTTTTTTAATATGTGCTTTTTAATATGTTAACTGATGTCCTTGCTAAATACAATAAGAAGAAGAAAGAATAAGAAATCAAAGAAGGATGAAATAAATGGAGAAATATTTCATGTTTATATAAGACTCAATATTGTCAGAATGTCAGTTCAGCTATACTTGATTTATGAATTAGCACAATCCTATAAAAGTCTGGTATTATTTTGCATATATCTACAAACTGATTCTAAAGTTCAGAGAGGAAAGATCTAGTATAATCTAGGTAATGTTGAGCAAAAACAAAGTCAGAGGGCTTTACTTCACTTCGAAAAATAACTCAACTATAAAAAGAATGACACATGAAAAAAATCTTTGATGTGACAATGACTTTTTAAATAACATCAGAACAATGGTCCATAGATGAAATAATTGATAAGCTGAACTTCATTAAAATTAAAAACATCTATTCTGTGAAAGACACTCAAATTAATAAAGGGAAATGTGGTGTAACACAGTGGTAAAACATTTGATCCCTAGCGTGACAAAGCCAAAAGGAGGAGACCGACTGAAGAAAATATTTGCAAAAGGCATATCTGATCAGAGGCTATTACTCAACATATACAAAGAACTCCTAAAACTCAAAATAATAAAATAAATAACCTAATATAAAAGTGAACCAATGCCCTAACAGGTAACTCAGGAAAAGTCATACAGGTGTAACCTAAGAAAAGATGCTAAGAAAAGATTCTCTATCATCAGGAAACTGCATATTGAAACAATACTAAGATACCACTGCACACATTTTAGAATGGTCAAAATCCAAAACACTAATGACATCAAATGCTGACCAAAATATGAAATAATAATTAACTCATTTTCCATCATCACTGATGATGGGACAGCAAAACAATACCATCACTTTGCAAAACAGTTTAATAATTTCTTTTAAAATTAAGTAGATTCTTATCATGTGGCACAGAAATCATGCTCTTTGTTTTTCACACAAAGAAGCTGGAAATTAATATCTACAAAAAACTTGCATGTGATATTTGTACAACTTTATTCATAATTTTCAAGATTTGAAAGCAGCCAAGATATCCTTCATTAGGTGAATAAACTGTAGTACATTTATACAACAGAATATTACTAAAACAGTGATGTATGAAGACATGAAAAGAAAACTTAAATGCATATTGCCAAGTAAAAGAAATCAGTTTTAAAGGCTACATACTATATTTCTCCAACTGTATGACACTCTAGAAAAGGCAAAATTATGTAAAAAGATCAGCAGTTGCCAACAGTTAAGAAGGTAAGGATGAATAGAGAGACACCAAAGGTTTTCAGAGTATTAAAATTATACTGAACCATGATGGTGAATACTTATCATTATACATTTAATGCACATAGAATGATTTCTAACACACATTACGGACTGTGTGTGATAGTGCCATGTAGATAAAGCTCACCAATTATAACAAATGTGTAACACTAGGAGTGCAGGAGGGATTCAGGTGTTACATTGAACTCTGTACTTTGTGCTTAATCTTTTCCTTGAATATAAAACTATTCTAAATAAAGTTTTAACTAATTAACATAAACAATCAATAATGAATATTGGTCACTGAGTAAAAGTTTATTAGTATGATATATTAGCATGATCTCAAAATATTTCCCCAATTATTTAACAGTTACATAAGGAAAACCGGCAGCTGTGTGGCTAAGAAACCCAGGAATATCACCTTAATAAAATGATTACGTTGCTATTTGATAATAATGATAAATGATCTCTCAAAATTAATATCATCAGCAATAAAATGTCACTATCACACGGCCCCTGATAGTCTGCTGTTTGAACATGGTATTACTGTGGTGATATTCTACCCTAAAATCTAATCATGAGAAAACTTCAGGCAAACCCATCTTGGGACACATTTTCCATACTAACCAGCCAGTAGTCATTGAAAGTGTCGTAGCCATAAATACAAAGAAAGAGTGAGGAAATATACAGGCTTCGACAGCCCAAGAATACGCAATTGGATTGGACATTGGAACAGGAAAAGGACTAACTGGCAAATAGTAAAATATCAAAAGGTCTACAGATTAGTTATTATTTATTTATATATAAATATTAATTTATTGGTTTTGTTTATTGTAATATGGTTATGTAAATTGTTACTACATGGAAGGAAATACATTAACTGCACTATTTTTACAATATTTCTATAAGTTTAAGGTTCTTTCAAAATAGAAAGTTTTTAAAATATTTTTTCAGTCTATTCAGATGGAAGATTATTGGCTGTACTGGGTAGGATTTCTCTAATTATTTTATCCACCATATTCTCAAATTTTAAAGCCAAGACTTAACATTTTCAAGACATTTTTATCAGCTTTCTCTCCTAGTCTATTTTGAGATATCCTTCTTTGCCTACTATAATTTAAGAACATGTTCTTCTCTATATATTATATCTCCTACATATTCTGTCTTAATTTTAGCTTCTGAAGCTTATTCTGCTATTCTTTTACACTTTCCTTCTCTAATTACCTGAATCATAAAAATCTATCACTAACTCAGTTAAAATTGAAGCTAGACTATCAGGATTAACAATCCAGTTTTACTCATTAAAAACAATTGTGTTGGTCTTGGCAAGATAGTTAGTGGCTATGGAATGGGGGAAAGATTAATGGTAGTAATACTTAGTCTCATTTCTCTAAAAGTTGTTATGAGAATCAATTCTTTTCCCTCCCTTGGATTCCCTGACTTCATACTCTAGATTTCTCCCTACTCTCCTGACTTTTTCCTTACCAATTTATTTCCAGTGGTTCTATCCCGTTTCATAATCGTACATTTACTTTTCCTAGACCATTAAGTTCCTTTCTCTGACTTTAAGTAATTGATATACTAATGATTCCTAACTTTACATCTACATTCTCAGATTTTACCCCCAAGCCCTACATTTACACACACAACCACCTTATGGGCATCCACCATTTGGCTGTATTATAAGCATTTTAAGAAAAACACATTCTAAACTGAATCCTTTATTGCTCTCAAAAATGTGTCTCCAACATCTTGATATTCTAACATAGGAGAATGAATAATTAAATACTGGAAATACAGAATACAATGCAAAACCATTTTAATAATGGTACAATTTCATCTTCACTAAAATAAAACATGTCTTTCCCATATTTTTAATCTTAAAAACAGGCTTAAAAATAAGTGTAGTATGCTTTATGTACACAAAAAAATAAGAGTGTGTCTCTCTCCAGATTAATTCCCTTAAATGGCTTTCCATAATCTGTGAAATAAACCCTGGGAAAAAATACTTGAAGTTTCATATAATTATGATTTTCAGCCTGGCCTCCTGACCTGTCTGTCTCTCTCTGTCCCTGTCTTTCTCTCTCTCTCTCTCTCTCTCTCTCTCTCTCTCTCTCTCTCTCTCTCTCTCTCTCTGTCACACACATACACACACGTACACACACACACACACACACTTTGGTACTAAAATAATCCTTAAATGCAACATGTTATTTTGCATCTCTGCCCTTTGTCCTACACCATCCATCCCTCAAAATAGCTTCTGCCTTTTGTCCCTCCGAAGTCTTCCTCAGACTCATCTCTTCTGAGCTTTCTCTGACTCTTCTTCCATCCAACAGAACTGATTACTCTTTTTTGTTGTTATTTATGTGCCCTTTATAGTTACTAGTGCATAATCTATGTCATAATTGTCTCCTTCATACAAATTTATCTCAAGAGACCATGTGTTTCCTTTGAAGAAAACACTAACCACCTTTATTCCTCAGTACCAATTCATGACTCAGTCATGTTAGTCACAGTATAAATATTTGTGGATCTAAAATTAGACCAAAAATGTAAGCACCTAATATGATGTAACTAGAATGACCTGAAGTGAAACATGATATTGTTGCTATTGAAATTCAAGTAACAGTGACATTTTAAGTCAACACTGAAAAAGAAATTCTTTGAAAGAAACTCCTTAACTTTAACATAATTTGTGCATCTAAATCCTGAATCTAATAAAATAGGCAAGATGCACTTAGAACAAGTTTCTATCTATTAAAATTCATAATAAAAGGAGGGCTCCTTATCCCAGAACTTTACAAAATGCAACTAAATCATTTAGGGAAATGACATGAAGCAGAACCTATACTGAAAACTTCGTTGATTTTTTTATTCTACAACTCACATGACTTGATCTTTATCTTATCCTTATCAACCTGTGAACCTAGATCAAATCAGAATAATGTATGACATCTCATCATACATTTCATTATATGGAGAGATATGTTTCTATTTTCTGTATTAGCCACTTCTGCCTGTCTCTAGGACCAAATACATAATTCCCAAAACTTAATGGAGAATAGGCTTATTTGTCTCATGGCTTCAGATATTTACTCCATGACTGGCTGGATCCAAAGCAGAAACATCATAACAGAAGGACATTACAAAGCAAAGCTGTGCATTTCATGTCATCTGGGAAGCAGAACACACAGAAGTTCCAATGACAGAGATCCTGCAGAAGCACACCTCCAGTGACCCACCTCCCTCAACTGGTCCCTGCCTCCTAGCAGCACATCCAGCTGTGAGCAGCAGTGGATTTCTGATGAGGATGGCACTCCCCTGGTGCAGTCATCTCTCCAGGAGTAACCTAATCCAGCCAAGTTGAAAGTGAGGTTAACTACCACTGTTTCAGATGTCAGCAACTACAAAAGGGAGGGAACGTCACAAATACCCTTAAGTCCTTTGTATTATCTATTTCCATATGCATGATTTTGTTTTGTGCATACAGTCTATGTACAATACAGTCTATATACAAACACTGAACACTTATTGTATTTTTCAGGATATAATCCTACAGGGAGATTAAGATTTCTTTGCTTGGACTATTTTAGCAAATTAATGAAGATTCTGTCTTGTTGGACTTTCCTGTTCAGCATCATTTCATCTCCCATAATGGCTTATCTGTCCAAATAACTCTTCCTTGGCCTTCAATTAATTATTAATTTTTTCCCGGAAGGCCTGAAGTTCCACCCACTTGCCTGGCAGATGTTTGATTTCTTTGCCATTGATCAAAGAAATGCTTAACATCTTTCTCATATTTTTAAAATATGTTTTAAAGTTGCAATGATGATTGCTGATTTGACTGATTCCTTTTATTGCCTGTGTGTTTAAGCTTATTGAATAGAATGGCAAGTTGCCACTTGCCACTATTTAAATTTTCATTTTCTCTTTTGTTGTTTTAACAATATTTTGGAATCCAGCTAAGCTAAATGTATGCATGGTATGAACCTGCAGTTCACAGGTTCTTCTCATCAGTCTCAAGCTTCTAGAGTCCTCACTGAGGAACTAGGATCAGTCACAACTACTGGAGCTAAAGGAATCCTCTGTTGGTGTGTCCTGGATCTCTCTCAGGGATCCTACAATATTCTTTTCCTGGTCTTATAATGTTCTAGGAGTAATTGCTTCAAAGATTGCCCTTGAGTTGTCTTCATCAACTGACTTCTGAAAAAGGTATTCTTTCCACAAATAAATGATGTTAAGTCCTGACCAAGGCAATACATCACAAAGACAATGACACAAAGAAAACTGTATTATGTCTTCAGGGATGCAATCCCAAATTTTTTGATTGTAAGAATCGTTTCCTGAATCAGGAAGAGCTGAAATGGATCCAACTTGAGCAGGACGTTGAGACTTCCTTGTGTCGCCTTTGATCATCCCCCGGTCTGTGATACTTTTCAAAAGTATATTAATCAGGGAATATATATTATATGGTGCTATTCAATCTCTTGCTCCCAGGATTAAATGGAATATATCGAGGTGATAAACATGGTGTCCTCTACACTCATCATGAATATTTTTCCTTATACTGTATCTAACTCCCTAACCATCTCCTTCCCTCTAAAACTATATATGCCTTGGAACACCCTCCTTCCTTCAAGAGACACACTTATTCTCAGGCCTTCAAGAAATATAGAATTTTTTTCCCTCTGTCTACTCTTTAGTGAACTGGTTCAGTATGTTTCTTCATGTCTACATCATTTCCTTCCTTAAAAACAACTCACACAAGAATAAAAATCTGCCAGCTGTCATTGCTTTCCAAAATTATCTATTTATATTTTAATTTATAAATATGCTGCCATTACTTAATGCCTCTGGGCACATTTGCAAAATTAAAAAACATAAGTAGAAAATAAGACAAATATCATGAAAACTGTGATCATTATAAAACAAGGGGAGCACAAAGAATATAATTTGTGCCTGCATTAACCTTCCAACAACATCTAAATACACAGGTGACTACTGTTCCGTGCCCAAAAGGAATATGCATGTGCCATAAAACCAATACCAAGGACACACTCCAGGGGACCATCACTTCTCCTAGGAGGGAAGGGGTGATGACCTTATAACCCCACAACTATGATGCTAAAATCTTATAACCAGTTCCCAAGTTCTCCAGTATTCTTCCACCTTTCTTTCTGTCTCAAAATCTCAATAATATAAATGCTACTTACAAGTGATGTACAGTGTGTGTGCAATAAGATTTCATTCAACACATAGAGCAGGCATAACATTTTACTTCTCGACACTATAAACTTTCTTTACATTATTTATTATGTCTTCTGTGTTTCCCTCTCTCTCACTCACTCGCTCTTGCTCTCTCTCTCTCTTTTTCCCCATTCCCTTTCCTCTCTTCTTCCCAATGGACAGAGATTTGAGTTTCTCTTGACTATCCATTTGTATATGTTTGAATAATCTATGAAGTGCTAAAAATGCATCTGTGTTTCTTAGGCTTTTCTGAATCAAATTTACAAATTAAAAGCTCCAAAATATGCATTTAGAAAGCATGACTTCAGCATAAAAATCAAGATCCCTATGCACTGTATCTAATAAGTTCCAAAAAAGTTACTCAGTGTGTTCAGCTGGTTGAGGATAAATATTTGTTACCTCCAAGAAAATATACCTTTTATAGAAGAAAGATGACACATATATATGCATTTTCTAGTAATTTTGAACTAGGGGAAAGTTAAATATAATTTAATAATATTGTAGGCTCCATATAATCAAGAAAGAAAGAATAAAAGCAGAGAAAAAGTAAGATTTCTGCCCTTGAAAATTTTTAAATCCTACTGGAGAAAGGAAATACAATTCTCATTATGAATTACTAAATAGTTGTATTTAACCATGGAGTGAATGGTACACAATACGCATATGTACCCTAAACATATTCCCTGAGAAAACAATAAGAAACCACATAATCCAAGAAAATTTTGATAACGAAAGGAGCCTCAGGACAACAGGAATAGTCTAGCGACACTTCAGGAAAACTTCAATGTGTTGCAACCCCAAGCTTGGGAACATAAGTGTGGGCATCACAGTGAAATTAGCTCCTGAGCAGATAATCCTAGCAAACACACTTGGGGTGCTTTTCTATACAAGAGGCCTAAAGCTAAGAGGAAGAGGAAGAAGGAAAACCTATAGAGAATGGGGTTCACTTTATTTTTCTTTTCTCCTCCTGCTGCTTACGGCTTCTCTTTTGGTTGTAAATCTGTACTGCTAATCATGTGTGCTGTGCTCAAGGGCCACGGTAACCTCGTCAGTTCCTGCAACTTGACTACCAACTCTGGTCCAAATAGAAAAATACAGCAGGTTCATGCAGACTTCTTTCCTCATCAGAAGCATGAGCAAGGCTGTTCTTTTATGGTTGGACTGCCTGAGGCCATTGTGTTTCCCCCTCAGTGAGTGAGATTATCACCCTTTATTGCAATGCTTTAACATTTCAAACTTAAGCCACAGTCGATATCTTTGTGTACCTTCACTGTCTGGGGCTGCCCATCATCAGCCAGAGTACCCTTCGCAAAGCTTTTGGTTCAATACTGAGGCTACGTACAGAAAATATAGTTTATATATGATAACTAGCAACACCTTCCCCTACCTCAGAGTAATACCTCCAGGGAAAAAAGCAAATGTTCTAATCTAGGATCATATTTCGATTCCCCAGTGGAGCACTATATTTTATCAGAGGAATCTATTTCAAAATGCTTAATGTAACAACACTTAAAGAATCCTATATTTATAGCACATTAGCACCGGCTTTCATTTACCAAAGCTTTTCACAAATATCTATTCATCTACTCCAAACACTGCTCAGTCACCGCCCTGATGACTTGAGGTCAGAGGCAGCAATGAACAAAACTTCAGAGTTCCCTGCGTTTATGGAGCTTACAAACCTTCACACTATAATCATGCAGCCAATACTTACACTATATGAGTCTCTAGTGAGCTCATAATGAGTGAGACGTGATCCCTGGCCCTTACAAAATTATACTATGTTGAAGATATCTTTGAATAGTGCCAATGACTAATCTACAACAGAGGGTAAAGGGGTCATTAAAACTTGAACAAAGTGTTATAGGGGTGGGGGACAAGACCATCTAAGTATGATAAGGATTTAAGAAAGTATAATATTCTCACAAATCTATACTATCTGCAGTAGTTACACACAACTAGAAGGTATTTAATAGCAAGGAAAACTTTAATAACAATAAGAAAATCAATACACTTTTGAAGCAGTCTAAATAACCCAGTTTGGGTATAAGCTTTTCAATGTAACAATGTGTGTTTCATTCTCTTAACTATCAGTGTTAACACCTGGGCAGAATAATAATTGGCAAACTAACATTTATTAAGCACTTTGCAAGCATCAGGTACTGCTCAATATTCATTCCATGTAACAGAGTATTTAATCCTCCTGACAGTCTCATGAGATTGGTGCCTATTACTATCTGCATTGAAATATGAGAGAACTGAGGCACAGAGAGGTTAAATAACTTGTTCAGCATCACACAGTCAGCAAAAGACAGAGTTGGGATTCAAACAAAGACCATCTAGCTTCGAATCCACTTTCAACCTCTGAGATGCACTGCCTTTCTTGTTAATAAAAATAATTTATCCAAAGTTATCAGTGTGTGATACGGCCTTCACTTTCCAAGGAAATACAAATATACAGTTGCAATTAATAGCTTAACCTAAAAGAAAAATCATGTCATTTTGTGGCACATTGTTACTAAGGCAAACATTTTGAGCATGGCATTCTCTGATGCTAAAATTCCTTGCTTATATATAGCTGTATTGTTATCTTGAAAAATTAGACACAGGATAGATATCCTTGGATGAAAGTTTTGAGAAAGGAAAAGGTTGAATCTTATAATGCCTCTCCAAGTCAGGCCCAGTGGAGTTTCACCATGGGAGCTCTTCGGAGGTCAGAATATAAGCAGAACACGTTTGAAGAAATGAAAGTGATGACCAGCATAAGGCATGGCTTTTTCAAAGGTGTCCAGAAATGTGCTTAGAGAATGTCTGAGCACAGCAGAATTTTGTCTGATGTCCACTCTGAATATATATCAGTCATAAAAATCAGCAAATGCCTAGAATATTCTGCTATTTTGGAAGAATGAGCCATTCCTCCCCCAGTGAGCTGTTGAAGAAGTGACTCTGTATTGTATCTTAGTGGAATTTTTGACAAAGAGTTGTTGTTGTTATTGGTAGTGATACTGATGGCCATGGTGGTAGTGAAAATGTACTTCTCCTACTTGTGTTAAAGGCAGAATGCCACGTATAAAATTGTTTTCAAGATCGGTTCTTTCCATCTTACAAGTGTTCGGTGTAATTCCTGTTCCTCCACACTCATCTTTCCTTCACCAGAGGAGTCAAGCTCACCTGAGTTGAAGTCATCCAACCCTCACTGTCTCCACATTCATCCTCAGGTTGACAATAATAACACTGACAAAAATGTTACCCATATGAAATTTAGAGATGATTTTGTAAATTTAAAATTGTCTTGCATGCATTTGTAGTTATGATCACACACTTTTAGAATGAAAGGAATGGCTGCTTTTGTCTTCATTCAGAGGATGGACCACAGAATGTTAGGGTGAATTTGTGACTTGTCCAAGGTTAAGCACAGCATGTAAGAGTAAATGCACGCTCCACTCTCTGGACCCTACAAATGACCTTCCATTTCTTTTCTTTCTATGATTACGTCTATCTCAGAGACATTTTTCTAAAATATACATACTCTTCCAATATCTGGTAATTTTCTTCTGGCTTGTCTTTTTTGTTACATTTGAAAGCCAAAATTATGCTGCTCACAACTGATCAGAACCATCCTCTTGACAATATGATACCAACTAAAGGAATCTTACGAGCTGAAATTCAATTTCCAAAAAATTAAAACTTTTCCCATCAGACTTTACTATGCTTGTAACCCCCTCAGAGTTTCCGTGAACATCTTTGAGGGCTTCTCAACCCTTCCCAGTCTCTCTGGAACCAAGTGAGGGTGTTTGAGTTGCCAAAGTAGTGGGCAAGTACTAGGGGCAAATGGAGCAGGGTCCAAAGAAGCCGAGCTCCTGCAGGAACCACAATAGCCCCACGCAGCACAGAATGTAGCCACAGAAAACCAGTATGAGTGGAGAAGTACTGAAAAGAAAACCTCTATCTACTGTGAAAAATTCAGAAATATTAAGTCATTTCACTGTTTTTGTTTGGCTTTATTCTATTAGTAAAACACTGAATAACAGTTAAATGTGTAACATTTCCAAACTCCCAATTTACAGGGTTATCCTTGGCTACTGCAACAACCTCATCACAGAAGAGCCCATCTATGCCTTGGCACTCTTCACAAATGGATTCCAAGTTTCAAAGAACTGCCTTCCCCCACTGTCCCCACCTGTGTGCATAGTAACTACTCCTTTCCTTACTGCTTTTGTCTCTAGGTCTCCAGCTTCTGACAAATAAGTTGTTGTGAATATGATGGTGACTGGATTGTGCAATCTGCTAACTAATTTAGGTATTTTATCAGACTTTATGATCCCTGTGATTCTGAGGCTTTTTCCTACCCATGCAGAGATCAGGAGATGAACTGGCAAGTAGTGACAGTATGCTTTGATTTCCCTATTTCTAGAAAGTAACAAGACAGTTAGTTCTGGCTACTTTCACTGTAAGCTGTTCCTCTGCTGTGAATGAGTTTATTTTCTGCTCTGAGTATGCTTATTTCCAACTGCTTTACATTTTATACTGGCTCCAGAAACTGCTGGTATGAACCACGAGAAACAAAATTAAATTCAGGATTGTCTATTTTTGTCCAGCCAGACTCCACTCTAGCTTTTGTCCCCTTTCAGGATGACCCAAAATGACAATTTTCATTTTATGTTAATTGTACCCCTTCCTTTAATGCTGCAAGACGTTGAATCAAACTGAACAGTGCTGTTCACGATTAGAGAAGCACATATTCTGGGTTTTCATTCAAGCCAAAATGCCAAGAGTTCTCCCATTTTGAGGACTGTTCCAAAAATGAGTGTCCAGTTCTGGATGTGGGAGAGAGTGCTAGGATCAGCGTCTCCTGAAACAGAACAGTGCCAAAGAAGCTTCTGTGTGGCTTTCCAGGCTCATCAGTGCTCTTCAGAGTATTTAATTCGATGTTGGTCTTCGGTGCCAGTGAGAGTCCCCTGGAGAGTTACACTGTGGCTTCAAGCCACGCCCATTATTGTTTCATCATTATTTATAGGTTCCTTGAACATCCCATATTAGTTCATTCATCTGAAAAAAGAAAAGCCAGCTTTACGTTTTCCTTCTCTCACAAGATTAAGAAGACATGCATCTGCAGAAACTACCCCCAGTCAGACAGATTACACAAGGACTCGAATGTACCCGTTTAAGGTTTTGAATGCTTTCACCTCACCTGTTTCTGATTTCTGACCTTGCCCTTAGACATGGTACCACTGTCTGAAGTTCCGTTCTCCTAGTCACTCCCCTACTTTGGTATGTCTAATCCGTTCAGAGAACTCCTGCAATGACTTCCCATTCCAGTATGCTCACCTCTGAGTGTGTTTGCAAAGAGTTACCAGACTTCTATTTCTAAATCACAAAACGGTCCGTACTATTCTCTACTTGAAATCCTGCATGGTCCCACTCTTCCCACAGGATAAAATCCAAGCTCCTTCATGACGTTTACCTGTCTTCCTTAAATGCTGTAAATTCAGCAAGATGGTACCGTTGGGGTTTCCCACTCTTTCCCCTACTTCTGACCTCTGCACGTGTACTGCAGCTGTACCCTTAGGGTGATCATATTCTCCTCTTTCTTGGCTAAATCTTATTTATCATTTTAAGCTCCCTCTCTGAACACCACTAAGCCTCTCAGATACACTATTGTATATATTGATTATTTCACTTTATTCATTGTGATGTGAGTATCTCTGTGCATATTTTCCTCCCCATTAGATCTTAAAAATAGGAAATGGCTTATTCATCTCAGAAGCCAACCAATCTTTGAAGAATTAATGAATTCATGATGCATGCAAATATGAATCTAGTAGAAAAAAATTGTGCTCAAATGCCATTCTATATCCATATGACTCCATCAAGACTCTGGTTCTCCAGACCATTTTTTTTTTTTTATCATAGACAGCAAGTGAGATCTAATATTAAGGGACACCACTTATAAGCCTGTCCCTTAAAAGCAAAGTAGATACACTGCTGGAATGATCTCGGTGTGGTCACAGGCTGTCACTATCTTTACCAAGAGCAAAGCTGACAGATCGTGGATGGGGAAGACCTTCTTCCCATCATGGAATCCAGACCATCAGTAGCTGAGATTTCAAAACCAGAAGCTCCCCTATTACTCACCCTATTAAAATGCTTTCAATTATTCATCACATCAAGCCAAAATCCAAATTCCTCAGCCTGGAATCTAAGGCTCATCATATTCTATCTTTGACATAATTTCTTGGGGTTTTTCCTCTCTCTCTCTCTTCCTCTATATAAACCCTCTGCCTCACCACAGATCCTGTATTAATGACTTTTTGAATCTTCAATATTTTTGCACATGATATACTCCTGGCCCAAAAAAAGTGTCCAGTTTGCTCTATTACCACTTGCAAACAAAGCCAGCCATCCTCCACTTTTCAGCACTGAGTCATTTTATTGCAATGAAAAGCACGCATTTCCCCCTTTGAAAATGCTATGACACCATGATCTGTACATCTCAATTCATGTTATGTACTCAATATTTGCATAGCTACTTATGTCTATGAAATGTCTTATATTTTGATTTTTTCAGATGCAGATAAATCCATAGCCAAATTAAAAGCTTATAAAGCTCAGACTTGTGTTCTTATACTTTTCATGGTATCATGATTCCAGCCTCTCCTATTATAATAAAATAATAAACATTTACTCTCAGTTGGGCTGCACACAGAAAAAAAATATAAAATCTTCATGCATAATATGAAATGATCTCTATTCATTCAGGCCTCTTCAATCAGAAGTTTGTGTAAAGATAATAGTACTTCTTTTAACATGGATAAGAAAGGAAAATTGACTGTGTTCAATTACTAAGCTAACTAAAATGAACACACATCTGCTGACGAGACAAGCAGAGCGGGAGCAGGAGAGGAGGGCCAGCATCAGAAGGCAATCTTACCACCACACTGTAACACAGTTCTAACTGGGAATACAGTTTTAGGCTATTGAAACCCACAGTTAATAGTTCAGCCAGAAAAATTAACATCAGAATAATCCAACGAGGATAATGGAGTCAAAAATTCACAGAAGAACAATTGCGATATGGAAGTAGTAATGCAGAGCTTTGGTAAGAGGCCAAAATGTGATGCCCAATACATCTACTTTTTGAAAAATTACCTTCTCCATCTAGGTTCTCATTTTGTAGCTTGGTTGTGAGAATTAAAAGAAACTGAAAAGCACCTACTATATACATAGTCTATACTCAGTAAAGAATGGCTGATATTACAAATAATAGCAGAAATCACATTGTGTGTGGCTATGTGTTGTGGTTACCAACTGAGAATCTAGGAACAAGAAATATTTGAAATCTCAGATGAGTAGGCAGGCGCTGAACTTCAAAAGAATCTCTGATTTATTCCTAGAAAGTCTTGGAGGAGACACTATAGCTAGAAACCCAGTAATAACCAGCGTCTACAATCACAGCAGGAATCTATTAACTAACTCAAGTCTTCAAAGGTACACATTTAGTCTCAGTGACAATCCCCACTATTGAAATTAGGTCCAGAGTTAAACTGTTACGAAGAACTAAAGATGAAACTATAACTTCTTTAGTGTCTGTCAAGCAGTATAATGCAGGAGCCCAGCGCACAGTAGGGCCAGAGCCTCTGAAGACCATCAGTTGACTTAGAATAAGGGAGTAGAGGGGAGGCAAGATCTCACGGCAAAGCTCAATGACAAGCACTGAATTACTCAGCACCTAAATGAATGTCACCTTTGTTTTTTTAAAAAGTCATGGAGCACCCACGATTGACCAGGCACTGTAATAGCTGGCTCCTCGGACTCACAGTCCAGAGTGGCCCTGTCCAGTGGAACTTCCGGTGATGATGAAGATGCTTTGTGACACTAAGCACGAGGACGACTAGCTACAGGTAGCTACTGAAGTGCCTGAAATGCCCTTGTGTACTAGAAACACTCAATTTAAAACTTGACCTTTCATTCATTTAAATAGAAATAACCACGTGAGATGAGCGGTACTCACATTAGACAACAGCGATTTAGGGAAGGCAGGGGATAAATAAGTGAGTGAGCCAGTAAGTAATTATGAAATGTGAAGCTTAGACAAGGAAAGGTAACAGGTTCTGGCTGAGGAGCGTTAGGGCAGGAGAGCTTGACGCGACTGACTGAAACTGTGCTGTGGAGATAAATAGGGTCAGTTTAGCTCTGCTGTGAGCCACTGTAGGAGCTCAGATTTCATTTAAGGTCATTCACATTTGCATTTTCAAAAGGATCCACTGCTATGTGGAAAATAGGAGAGCCGACAAAAAGATGCTTTCTCTGTGTATATGTTTGTTTGCTTGCCTTAATTTGCTACTTCAGCTCTTTTTCTCATCAGAATATCAACTCTTTCATCTTAATTCATATTAACATTCAAAAGGAATATATGTTTTGCATCAATATTAGTTCATCTAAAATTAATGAATATATATATATATATATATATATATATATATATATATATATATACTCTGAGCTTTTTTTAAGTACAGGAGAAAAAAGCCTCCTACATGTGTTGATAATATTGTATGATTAAATTAAATAGCTGTATACAACAGTGACAAGATAATCTTTAGACTGGAGAGAGGTCAATTTCCAGTTGTAGAGGAAAGAAAATGACAAATTTAAACAAGTTGAAAAGACATCCATGAAATTGACAAATGGAAAGGGAAAAAGGACTGGAGAAGCATTAAAATAACTAGAGTTAATGAATTAATCTGGGGAAGAGATTAACATTTTTGGGGGAGGATATTCAAAACTGCTATTCTGAGGTAAGTGCAGTTGGGTTACATTAGCACTAGAGAGAGAACTAAAGGCAGCGGATTAAAACGGCAGAAGATGCTATTTATGACTGTGAAAGTCTGGAATCAGTGAGGAAAGGAGAGCAATGTCCTTCTGTGGAGGTCTTTAAAACAGAATAGATTCTCATCAGTCTCATTTGAAAGGTTTAAGTGTGATCCTGCCCAAAGGCAAGGTGATGAACAGAATGAGTTTTCAAGGTCCCCGCCAGTCACCCCAACAAGACCACACGGGCGATTGTGCACAGAGATTTTCTTTTGTTTACCCATATCTTATTGTTTTACACCACCATGTGGCCACATTGAGTAGAAATGTTATAAATTTTGATTTGAAAATAGGCATTGAGAAATGTCAATTATACACCTGTACAGTCTAGTTAGAAATATTTAATCTGAAAAATCACCTGCCAGGAATAGACTTATACTTAAGATCCTTTCGTGATCTTAATTCAAAAAATAAAACTAATGTCCACCTTGTTAATAGTAGTATGCCATACTTTTTATTGTGCATTTACCTTTCCATAGGACTAAGATTCGATTCACAATAAAATGAGTTTATGATGCTGACGCTTTTACATTTAGCAGAGGCATTATGTAAAGAAATGTGTCTCCTAAGAAACAACACAGCAATCATTGTAGATCACCTTGTACTGTGGTTTTATACGACTTTTTGGTTTCATGTTTTTATAGGAATTTGTTTTGTTTTTTCTTGCTATGTTTTATTTTTCCATCTAATACAGAAAGGATAGAAATACATGTAGAGATTCATCATATGTAGCTGTTTACACTCTCACTGTTTGACTATCTACTTTGTATGCTTTAATTTTGTAACTTGAACAACTATTTCTAAGAGGACAATATGTAATTTATTAGCTAGTGATTTCTTATTGTTTATCTTTTTTTGGAAGTCTGTATTATCTTTACCCTTTACATGCTTTTGTTTCTCTTTAAATAAAAAATAAAATTAAAAAAAAAAGAAATATGTCTCCCATAACAATTTCATAAAATGAATTCAAACATAATATCAAAACAATAGTAGGTTTGCTTGCAGGGAAACAATAATAGTTGACACATAACTAAAAGCATCATGTTAAAAATAATTTTAGCTACAAAACATAAGGTCAATGTATTTTCAAGTACCTTTCATCTTTAATTTATGTAATAAATACATCAGCATCCATTAGCATGTATTACATTCGCATATGAGCTAATTTTCACTGGACACTATATTGGACAAATTGGGTTGTCATTCCCCTATCACGCGTGCCACTTCCACTACAAAATCATTCTGTCTAAATACGGACAGTGAAATAATCCTCCAACCAGACTGCCCAGGATAGAATCCCACTAAGCTATGTAACTCTAATAGCTTCAGATTCTTTGTAGTATAGAATTTAATTTTTTTTGAATTTAAATAAATAAACACAACATGCATTTGCTAATTTAACATCTATTGTATGACTCCCCTACCTAGTGTTCTAGGCAATGGAGAAAGAGAAATGGATAAAACAGACAAACATCTCTGCCATCAGGGAGTGTGCATTCCAGGAAAGAGCCAGAGAGTGAATCTGGTAGGTTTTATGAGCCATAGGATCTCTAGCATAACTTTTCAATTCTTCTACCACAGCACCAAAGTAGAAATTGTAGAAATTATGTTAACAATCAAAGAAACTGCATAAACAATGCACAAACAAATGAGCATTCCTGAAGTTCATTACAACATTGCTTACAAATACAGGGGATGAAGTAGAGTTGGTCCATAGACAGATGTGGCAGAGGAAGACAGCAGTAAACACCACCAAAACAAACACATGTATTCTGCTGAACAGTGATAAGAACTGTGGAAAAGGTTAAACCAGCAAGGATGTGGGTGGTGGCAGAGTGTGTTCAGGGAAGTCTTTGCAGAGAAAAACGCCACCTCAGGAAGTGAGCCAGGTTATGGGACTTCCAAGGGGATGAATTCTCTTGGAGAGGGACTATCAAGTGCAAAACCCCAGAGGCAATGTGCTCTTCTTCTTTTGGAGGAACAGCCAACAGGATGGACAGTTTGTCTGGAGCATAGTGAGTTAGGAAAAGGCACTAGAATACGAGTCAGAGAAGTAGTGTGTGAGAGTGGATGGGACAGGACTCAGATGCCATTTTAAATTTTCTTTTTACTCCAAGAGCAATAGGAAGGCTTTGCAGTTTAAAGCGCAGGAGTGGGCTACTCTGGCACACTAATTTTAGTGCTATCACTTTGGCTGCCATGTCGGATAAACTCATGGAGGAGCAATATGTCTCCTTTAGAGGCTGTTGCAGCAATCCAGGTAAGAGACTGTGAACCAGGAGCTAGTGCTGGAGATGGTGAGAAGTGACAAGTGGAATAGTTTAAAGGTAACATCACCAAGATTATGTCTTGGATCAAATAGGGAATGTGAGAAAACAGAGAAGGCAATGGTATCATCAAGATTTTTTGCTTGAACTACCATCTATGTGACATAGCAATGCCTCTACCGAATCTGTATCCAAAAGAAATGAAAGCAGTATGCCAAAAAGATGCCTGAGTTTCCATATTTATTGTAATATTTGTTCACACTAACCAAGATCTGGAAATTAGCTCACAATACCATCAGCAAATGATGGTATTGTCATACATAGAATAACATACACACACCAAAATGCTATTAAGTTATTAAAAAGGTGAAAATCACATCACTTGCAACAATATGGATGAACCTGGAAGACATTATGATAAGTGAAGTGCAGTAGGGTCAGGAAAAAAATACGTTCTCCATCATTTGTGGAAGCTGGAAATTATATTGAAGAAGAAAGTGGAATGATTATCAAAGATCGGAGACCATAAGGACAAGAAAGGTTGGGAGAGACCGATCAATGAGTACAAAGTTACAGTTAAATCAAAGAATAAGTTCTGGTGTTCTGCTGTAGTGTGATTGTAATAAATGATAATCTATTATAATTTTGAAGTACCTAGAAAAGAGGATTTCAAAGGTTTCACTGCAAATATATGATAAATGTTTGGATGATGAACCATTGCACTCCAGATACCTATGCATAAATCAAATATCACGTTGCATTCTGTAAGTATCTTAGTAACTCTCTTCACTGGGACGAAATGTCTGACACACATAACTTAAAGGAGCAGTGATTTATTTTGCTTCACAATTTCAAAACTTTCAGTCCATGCATGGTTGGCAGGCTCCAATGCAGAAATGGCATGATAGAAGGTCTGCAGTAGAGGAAATCTGTTCACATGATGGTGAGTAGGAAGCAGGAAGAGAGAAGAGAGGAACTGGGAAGGGAGATACACCCTTCCAGGACACACACACACACACCACCAACCACAATCCAGCTCTTCTGACCTGCCCCCATCTCTTAACAGTACATTCAACTACATTCCTAATGATGCCCACATGATCCCATCCACTTCCAACACATGAGACTTCTAGGACCAATAAAAATGTACAGTTAATATGTGTTGCTTAAAAATAAACTAGAACAAAAAGAGAAAAAATAAATGGATAGATGAAAAATACGACTAGAGAATGGGAAAGAAGATATACGAAAGATGAGAGTCTAAGGTATGATTACATTAAGTCTAAGATCTAATTAGAAATCTTAGGATTCTAAGTAGAGATATCAAGAAGCTAGCCTGTAGAGGATTTTAGAGACGTTAGGGGTTTTAAAGACTCAGGTTATAAAGGTATGCTTTGCAAACATACTTCTGGTGTTTAAAATCATAAAATCTTGCCAGGTACAATAGCACATTCATATAACCCAGCTGCTCTGGAAGCTGAGGCAGAGGTTCTCAAATTCAAGGCCAGCCTGGGTAATTTTGCAAACTCAAAATAAACCTCTCACTCAAAATAAAAAAAATAAAATAATAAAGTAGCAAAACTCACAAGTTCACGTAGGAATTGAATTTTAAAAAGTTAGGAATCAAAGGAGATAAGGAGACAGCATGAGAGACTGAAGTGAGTAATCAGTAACCAGTAAGATAAAGAACAAAACCAGAAAGAGTGGAGTTGTGAAAGCCAAGTGGGCAAATGCGTGTTGGACGGAGGAGGGAGTACACAACTGCATCACCTGCACCTGAGAGGGCACAGAAGATGAAAGCAGTGAATCACAGCCCTTGGCAACCTGGAGACCACTAATAGCATTGACAGGAGCAGTTCCAGGGAAGCAGCAGGAATGAAGGTCGTCCTGGCATGAGTTCCAGAGACAACAGGGAGAGAGAGATCACAGATAGGGAGTGCACATAGCTTCCTAAAGGAGGCTGCCATTTTCTTTTATAATAACAAAGAAAAGAAGATAATAACTGGATGTGGGAAATTGAGGCAAAAGAGGCCTTTTGGGGTTTTTGTTTTAAGATGGGAGAAACAACAGCATTTATGTTTGCTTCTGGAAAACCTCCAGGAGAAAAGGGGAAACTGAAAGAGGGAGAGAAGAAATGAGACAGCATTGCAAATGCACTTTCCATGGGCAAATGGATGAGATCTAGTCCACCAGTAGGTGGGTTGGGTTTACATTCTACTGTAGAAAGAGCTTGACATGCTGTTTAGCATTTAGTAAAGTCTCAAAATTGACAGGTATTACACCACCAACTGCCAACTAAAGGGAGTGAGCTAATAGGATCTTTAATTTGCAATACAGCAACAACACTGAGTAGATTAATGAAAGAAAGATGAATAGAACAGTGATGATGAGAGGAGATCATCAGAAACAGCTCTGATCATGGTGACTAGCACTTAGGATATAGTCTGATAAAGAATAAGTACCTAATGGAAAGAAAAAAGAATTTATTTCATAGGGTGAGTCTGCCAGAACTATGATCCCACATGGTATTTGACTCCTCATAGGTTGATGACTTAATTATCTCTACTGCTTATAAATTCAGCATGATGAAAAACACTTCTATTACCTCACCAATGTTTCACAGCATAATAGTATTTCCATGTACTTTTCATATTCTTCCATTTGCTGATTCATAAAAGCTGAGCAATAAAGTAGATGTATGATGGAGAAACAGAAAGGAAGGTGGGTGGTAAAAGCATAGCTGCCTTTCCCACTGGGAGTCACATAGTTTGAAGCAACTGCAGTCTAATTTGTGTTCCTAATATGAACCCAAGATTATGTCAAGTATCGAAAAAATAAAGCACACTTACCTCTCAGCAAATATAAAACTTGAGGAAATCGCATTTTGTTATTGAATACTAGTATTTGTTCACTCTTATAATAATTGCATTTCACTGAGTTATCATGGGTAATGAATTCAAAGTATCAGATTGCTTCACTTATTTCAATATAAACTTAGAATTCCATTCTTCTGAAAGAGTCCCATGTCTAATAAAATCAAACTCAGGAATACAGCAAACAATTTGACAACATTTCATTACAAAAAACATTAGTATAAATAAACATTAATATAAAATTTCAACTTTATGATGCTGAACTCAAAAATGAAATGCCAAAAGCATTATAAGTGTAAAAACCTCAGTTATTCACAGTGGAGCTAGAACCTACTTTTCCCTCACAACTCTTCCAACCCAGAATGACCATCACTGACATTATGGAAACTCAATTTACCTTTCACTGAACCCAAATCATTGTGTTTATATTCTAGAATTATCTTTTCTCTTCTTTTCATGTTTCAAAATTATAAAGTTTATTTCATGAATTTTTCTTGATAGTAAAAAAAAAAATGTTATGTTATTCATGAAGAAAAATGGTCAACTAAACCATGCGAGGGAGCCAAAAGCTGGAAAGCAGGTTGTCATGGGAAGAAAACTTTTCCACCTGCCTCTATCAAAATTCAAACATTTAAAATGCATTTTTGCCCTTCTCAAGGCTGTGCTTTTTATAACTTCTTTCTACTCATGGGTCCTTACAGAGGATCAAAACACCTCCCAACACTCTTTATCTTATCATTATGGGCTTTGAAAAATAGGAGAGAATTCTTAAGGGATTATTCTTAGATTATTGTCATTTATCTGAAATATCAGCATGCAGCGTCTTTCCAAAACCACATGTGTATGGAGAAAAATACTGAGCAAAATATTTGTTTCCATTGTTAATTTTTAAAGTCCAAATTTTTGCCTGTCCTGAGCAAAAATGGAAACATTTTAATTCCTTGAATAGAGTACTATAGTAAGTTTATAGTTTCTGTGTCTCAGACAACTGATACTTAGGGAAAGAACATTTCTAATTCAATTTACACTGATGTCAAGAAACAACACGTATCTGCAGGCAAAGATAAGAAAAACAAGCAGGGGTACACTGTGATAGCTCTACTTAAATAAATAAAGTTTCAGTCCTAGTGATTAGGTACACAGGATTATTATATGTTTAATTGGCTAACGTGACAATTTGGAATTACTTCTAGTCACATTTAATTGGATTTGGAATCTCTAGAGAAAAGAAATAGAGAGGCCTAGCAAAGAAACAGTCATAAAAGTAAGCTATTTCTACAAAGGGTGCTAAGTAATGAATTAATATCCATTGCACAATAGTTTTTAATATCCCTTCAGCATAATAAGACTAATGCAGTGATTGTACACACTAGATGCTAAAACTAATTCAATTATGCACAGAGTTTGGGGAAAGGGATTGTTTGTTGACTTGGAGATTTTTTATTTTTTATTTTAAAAGAGCTAATTAAATCAGAAATGAATAATCTCTGTAACTGTAGTAAAGTCTGATATATTTAAATATTTGCCTAATAATTAGTGATATATGCTATACTGGGTTTGAAGACATTTAAAGTCTGTAAATATGTTATTCTATCAGTGTTTTGAGTCTTAATACAAAAGAACCAAAACAAAGCATCCTCTCACAGGCTTTAAACATTCTTACACCATACAATAGGAGAAACATCTGGAAGACAAATGGCTTGTTCCCTTTCTCATATAGTTTTAGTTTAGCTACAAAAAAAATCTATATTCTAAAGTGTGGTTTAGGTTTTGCTTAATTTTAGACAAATGAAATTTGCACATTACAAAATGTTCTTCAATATTTGTGCATTCTGCCTATGATGGTTTTCCTTCTGCCCTATAAATTCATTTGTTGAAATCTGTTCTTGTTCTTAGGAGTGCCATGATTGCTGACTACATGCTCTGGCTCAGTGGAGGAAGCGAACAGTGTGTAAGCAAGCTCATCAAACTCTATTGGCAGGTAAAAATTGATGTTCCAAATAGGGAGGAGGAGCCCATCTCATTTTTAGAGCCAAAATGAAGGATTGGTGCTTAAAAGACTGCTGAAAAAGGTAGCTCTGGGCATATCAATCAGAAGGACACTTACCCAGTAGTAATGTATTTATAATGAAGTAGATTTTTCCGAGACTCATTTTAAGGGCAAAATTCAAGGTTGTTAACCCTTGGCCCATACTTCAGTTTTACAACCCAATATAAATTTTACACATCCTGGGAACTATTTTTCCAGGCATGCGATTACAATCACATGATTCTTTAAATATGGATGCTTCATTTTCACATTCTTATTAATCAATGACCTATAAAGGCATATTTTAGAAGTAATAGTGACTATATAAAATATAATGCAAATATTAGATGCATTTGTTAGGTAATTTTTACTATTTAAAACCCTAAACCAATAGCAAACTTCATTCTCATTTATTATTCAAAATGGTGGCAAGAAACTGTATAAAGTTCAGTTAGGTGTCAAAAAGCTATAATTTCTTAGAGTTATAAAGAGAACTTATAGTTTGCTGGTTCAGTCTCATTTACAACATATGAATCTGGTTTTGCTCTATCTTTTCTAGACAAGTTGTCCACAAGCTTCTGCTAAAATATGTTTAAAATGAAGAGCTCACTTGCCCATCCACTCAGGAAAAAAAAAATCATTTTACTATCAAACTTCTTCCTCACTTTAAGCAGCTTTTTCACTTCCTAAGAACTTCCATTCAGTGGTTCCCAATGGAACCCCATGGACCAAAAGGAAATTTATTTCCAAATGAAATTTCTAGTCCATGATGCTTGGAAATATTCTTAAATTGATCAGTATAATTTCTGGGGTGGATTGGGTAGCAGGGCACATCTGTTTTTAAAGATGGTATGGACTGAGTACATATGTAGTTACATATTTCAAAATCAAACTACATACGTCTTTCTCTTACATGTCTTCTCCAGACCATGTGAGGATTTTCTGTCTTGTATTTTGGAATGGTTTTGTATGATCGAATATGAACCATTTGAACCGCTAATATGAAAGTACAAAATAATCAGCAGCAGCCTTCTAATGCTTCCTGATCTTTCCCATATTTTCACTGTTGTGTCTTATCCTTTTAATAATCAGAAAATATTGTTTGCTATATGAAATTCCTAGTAATTTATGTGGTTGTATCTAAATACTTGCAGCTCAATTTACTATTAAAAATATGGCCCTACTATTCTTAGAAGTCGTGGGTTTTGCTTCTTGAGTTTATTTGTTTGCTATAAAACAGTTTACCTTCAGGGGGACAATACTTTCTTTTCATAAAAATCATCAGTTTTCTGGTAATTCTAAGAGTTTCCTAAAGGAATCTTTAACATACCAGCTGAAGTAATTGCTAATTAAATAATTGTAGATAAGTAGTTGTAAAGATTTAATAGGTGTGGAAAGTAAGCAAATAATATTGGCTGTAAATACATGCAAAAAAGACTAAGCATTTTAGAGACTTATTTAGAGAGGCAAGAAAAGAGTTGAATCTTACAGACTGGACAATATTCCACAGATATAGCCTACAAAAGTTTCCCAATAAATGTTTGGTTTAAGTTGTTAACACTGGTATGTGAAGCAAACATCAATTACAGACCTACTGTGTTTTCTACATTGAACTACGAAAAAATAGATCCAATATTTATATACTGCAAGACAAATGATGAACTTGAAAGTTTTGTAAATAAACATGTTTTCTATTTCCTTCCACTTTCAAAGAACGTTAATATCCCCATTGTATTTACTTCAAACTAAGAAAATACTCTCCACTTATGAATACATGTATGTTTGCGATCTATAAAGGAATAAAACAAGTATTTTACTATTTTACATTAATAAATGATAAGAAAAACATACTTTGTGTTATTCTTGTCATTCAATTAAAAGTACAAAAGTGCCCCTGTCTGGAATGCAGGAATGATTCAAAATAAACTCTAACACCAAATAGTAATGGAACCAAGGCAAGTTAATTTCTTGCTTTGACTAAAAGAGTTTCAGCTGAAAAGTAAGGGATAACTCCCATAAAGAGATCTATTCCTAAAGCCCATTTTCATACTAAAATTGGATCAGAAATTTTAGGTTCATTGAAAACATCACAAATTTTTAGGAAAAAGAAGCAACATAATTAGGAATTACATGCTGCCAATAAACTCCACATACTAAACCCTCTATGTAGGCCCATCTTAGCAAACCACACCCTTCTGTCACCAGTGGCACTTTCTTCTGTTATCTGGATCTTTATTCAAAGGTGAAAGCCTTCCCCACCCCCAAATCTTGCTCTGTGCTAAATAAGAAGGGTTTAGGATATGCCACGGAGTACTCAGTCCATACCATCTTTAAAAACAGAGATGCCCTGCTACCCAATCCACCCTGGAAGTCATACTGATCAATTTAAGAATATTCCCAAGCATCACAGACCAGAAATTATATCTATGCATACACCTGTAGACATCTATTAAGACTTAATAGACAAGCACTATTTTCACCCACCTTGTAAGGTAAGAAGGTACTACTTTAAGTCTCCAACTTAAAATGGTTTATTTATGATTTGTTGACTTTACAAGAGTGCAAAAGTGTACACGCACAACCATTTTACAACCAGTACAGCATTCGAAAGTTGCATGAGATACTCAGTATTTTATTATAAAATATTTTATATTATATGATTTGCCTAACCTGAGCACATTTGAAGCAAACTAGGCTATCGCATTCAGTAGGTTAGATGTATTAAAGACATTTTCAACTTACAAAAGTTTGTTGGGATATAACCTCAGTAAGCGCAGGATAATCTTAACACCCTTTTCAAGCACATAAAATGCCTACCTCCCTGGCTAGTTAATCTCTTTTGAGATTTTAAGTAGAAAATAGAAATTTTCAGAATGTAAAAATCTGTGCAGTCTACATCTACTGTCATAGATTCCTGACTCTCTAACTCTTAAATATATTTGCTTTGGCAAACTCAAGAACACCTTTCAGTTATATTAGGAACACTTTTCATATCATAAATCTAGAAAGGGAGAAAAATAGTATAAAGCTCTACACTACATGACAGCTCACACTGGGATACATCACTCCAAATAAAAGCATTTGTACATGCTACTCTGTAAAAGCAACACCTCTACAGAGCTAGAGACAGTTGAAAATAACTCGTGATGACTATTCTTGAATACAGCACCTCTTCAAACTGATCCCCACTCTTCAGTCACCAGTTGTCCTCTTAGAGAATAGCTATAGACTTCATCACAACTCTGCACTAATTAACAAAATGGAAAGCACCTCATCAGGCTAAGAATTAGAATGGAAACAGCTACTGTTTGGTATTTATATGTTGATCCTGAAGTAATATTGTTACAAGAGGAGTTTTATCCATTTAGGCCTGTATCAAGGTTACCTATGTCAGCAGTTTGTTTCAATTTTCAGATCAACAAAAGAGAAACCTCATAAGATATAAGCCATTTGCCAAGTGTACATAGATTTTTGTCCCTGGAAAATTCTACTTCCCAATTTCCCAGCCCCTTCTATCCAGGATTAAATTTAATAACATCATAAAAAAACAAAGGCACTTCCCTCTTCTTCCATGACCCTGTCCCATTCTCCCCCGTCCATTTCAGCCATGTTTTTAACCACAAAATTTGTCTTGTATGTGCCTTTCTTTTCTGCAGTGTGAGTAGCAGAACTAACCCTCGTGTGCAGTGCTTAACAAGTGGCTTTCTCGCTATTGCAAGTTAACAGTTGTGATTTTTTTTCTGGTATAAAAAATTAAATATTTGACATCATATCAATTTCAATATTTTATTTTAATGGTATTAGGGGTAAAACTCTGATTCATAAAATCTCTGTTAGCCACCAAATGGAGTCAGAGCTCTGATGGTTCATAACATCTCGCATATATAAACATCCATCAAAATATCAAAACTTTCTAATTGAGTTCACATTACATCATTTTGTTTGTCCTCAAATCAATGAAATCATCCTATATCAAGGCTATGTCAGTAATTTGTTCCAATTTTCAGATTAACAAAAAAAAAATAACCCTAATAACCCTCATAAGATGCAAACTATTTGCTAAGTGTCTGCATTTTTGTTCCTGGAGAATCTCCAGTGGTTTTTTTTTTTTTTGGTCTCTCCTCCAGGACTGGGAATTTCATATTGTTATTTGCCTCCAGCCACTTGTTTAAAGTAGCTGCTTAGCCCAAATATGCTCATGGTCTTTTGGCACCACCTGTAATAGTAACTTCAGCATTTCCAATCCAAGAACTTGCCTCACTTATGAAATTAACCATTGTAAAGTTAGACCTCTAGTGAACTTCTCACTATCCAATTGTTCTGAGAAGTTTCCTTTCTTCTTTGAAAAAATTATTTAAAAAATAGACAAACTAAATCACATTTAAACCTCTTTTCTGGGTTACTACAAAATTCTGGAATAGGAAAGAAATTCATGGTGTGCTCTTGCATCTGGACAAAGAGCTCCTGGAAAGGTACTGATTCAAACTTCTGGCTCTGAGGAAGCTGGAGACTTTCACAGCAGAAAAAAGACCTCTTTGGGGATCTTTGGAAGAGCTATTGACACTAACATTGGCCCGTGTAGAGAGCCTGACATGTGGAGCCTCTTTCTTGAGTGAAACAGCAAGGGCAGAGGAAATGCCAGCTTCACAGGTCACCCATCTGTGCAGAGAACACTGAGATTCCCATCCAACTTAAGCTGTACTTGGCATTGAAATGCTCCCCATCTCAAAACTATGAATGGCCTAGATAGATTCCAAAAGCAGCTCACCAAAAGAAAAAAATAATAAAGTTGTAGAATTAGTCTATTCTCAAAGGATAAAACCAAGAGAAAACTGCACTAAGAGACAAAAGATTTTCCCCACTTACATGCTCAAAGAAAATAGTGCACAGCCTTTGGGTCTCTCAAGCCCTCCTATAGACTTCAGAGGTTTCCAGGCTGTTGTTTAAGATCCATACACTATTCCTTCTTTTCATATGATTCTTGCAGTTTTAACAACCCCTTTTCTCCTTCATATCAGACTTTGTAAGAGATGTTTGCTACATCCAACATTTAAAGCAGAGGTAGGGTGGACAGAGAGAAAGAAACAAAAGAAGGAAGGAGTGAGGGAAAGAAGGAAGGAAGGAAGGAAGGAAGGAAGGAAGGAAGGAAGGAAGGAAGGAAGGAAGGAAGGAAGGAAGGAAGCTCCAGAATCTTACCGTCATATAGTGCCTCCACAAACTACATTGTAGTTATTCAAGTTTGAAACCTTTCCAAGTCAGTGTACCCAGACTCCTTTTAAGTCAATGAATAACTTCCTTGTTTATTCTCAAATTTTATTTGCCATTCATACTCATTTACCAAGTATTTATTGAGTTACTATGTGTAAAGCACCATGCTCTACATTGAGGTTACAATACTGAACAAAATGCATACTGCTCTGTCTTCAAGGAGCATATATAGTGTCCTTTCTCATTCATAGTTTCACTTTCTTCAGTTTTAGTTACACATGGTCAACTGTAATCTGAAAATACCACGTGGAAAACTCCAGAAGTAAACTATTCATAAATTTTAAATTGCATGCCTTCTGAGTAGCACAGTGAAATAATCAGCCACCCACTCCGCTCCACATGAATAGTCCCCTTGTAATGGTTGATTGATCGTGTCATCTTGAGAAGTTTAGAGACTTATCTAAGTGACTCAGCAATTCTACATCCTAGGGGGTAGAGAATCCACCCTAGGGCAGGTAGCCTGCATACAACATAAGGGAGGAAAGGAAGCATTGCTGTCTTCTGCCACCATAAGTGTCTGTTGCTCCTCTGCCATCCCACTCTGCCTTGGAGTCAGCTATTTATGGACTGAAACCTCCACAAACTGTAAGCTAAATAAACCTTTCTTCCTTTAATTATGCACATCAGGTGTTTTGCCCCAGCAAAGAGAAAAATAATTAAGACACCTTTTTTCCAATGGAGCTGAGTTATATATGTTATAAACCTATTAGTCACTTAGGAGCATTCTCAGCTTTTTTATCAACCGCAATAGCTCTCCAATGCTTGTTTTTAAGGGATGTTTAGTGATGACACTAAAGTATAAAAGTAGTGATTCTGGCAATTCTGAATGACAAAGAAAGATGCTTCCTTTAAGTGAAAAGATATTTTTGAAGAGATATTTTGAAAAAGAAAAATCACATTCATGAACTCTTTATGATATTGTTATAATTTTTTATTATTGTCACTGTTAGTTTCTTTGATTCCCTAATTAATAAATAAAGCTTTATTATAGCTATATACAGAGAGAAAAAAGCCATTCTGAATATGATTAGGTACTGTTTGCAGTTTCAGGAATCTACCAGGGTTCTTATGAGTAAGGGATCTAATGTATTCTACCACAAAATATTTACCAGGAAGAACTGAACTGTCATGTATTTAAATTATCTACTAATTTTTGTTAATCTTTCTTCCATGTTACTATCAAAATGCATCACAAAAAAAGTTCAAATATTATTTATTAAACCTGTTAACCATATTAAATATTGATCTGACATGGAATTCAAGCCAATGATGTCTGACATGAAAATATTTGTCCAGCATTGTTTCATAGTTAAGAAACTAAATGATCATGCAAAGAAATGTTAATAACACTGATTTGCTCATTATGATTGTATACTTGTATCAAATTATCATGTTGCACATATACCAAATAAGTATGTACAATTGTTATGTGTTGACTAAAAGTTATAAGCATCTATATATGCAAGGGATGATCTAAAAATACAGTGATTGCTTAAATTTTTAAAATGCATTCCAATAAAAAGCACATTGCCATTAATCCCCCTGAAAAATACTCCCCATAACTCCAAACACACTTAAACCATCATTCATGCCATTTTCTGAGCACTAAAATCATGAAACAGCATTTTGAGAATGCCTCAGAAGGTGGCAAGAGCAGTATGTGTGTTTAAAATGAGGAGTATTTTGAAGGGGAATTGTAGCAATTCTTCTGAAATATTTTTAAATTAAACACACACCATTATTTTCCTATCTCACTTGATGTATATATGCATAAAATATAAATATTATATGTATATAAGTATACATATATATTCATATATTCAAAAGGAAGATCTTGTAGGTTGTGGACCAAGCAGTTTACAGTAGTTAGCCTTAACAAGCAAACATAAATGTCCCTTGATAACTGTACATTGTCTTTAAAATTAAAAATAATAAAAAATGGGAAAAAAGAAATTCAGTGATTATGAATTCAATGGATCACTCCCTCTGTGTGCATGCATGTGTTTTAAAGTTCCCAAATGTAGGCAAGTTTTATGCTTCAGAAAAGATTGAGATTCACTTGAACATTTAGAGACTATTACAGATTTTCAAGATATTTTAGGCTCATGGTTCCTGTGCCTCTGTGCAGTTCCAAGGTTTTGAGTGTTAGTTTCTCCTTTCCAACATGACCATCACCACAGCAGCCAGCTAATAGATGTCTCTGTATTGAACAGAGACTGATGCAGGAGTACTTACCATCGAGTGCACCTCAAGCATTTAGACTAAGGAAGAAGACTAATTTTTATTCTCTCCCAGTCTTTCTAGTGTTTTTCTTAATATTACAAAATCATCTGATATTAGTCATTTTCTTGGTGAAAATCTATGTCTCAACCTCGGAATAAAAATAATATCTTCAACATGCAATGATAGGCAAAGTAAGGTAAAGGACCAAAACATTTTTTATTGTTTTTCACAAAACATCTACATTTTCTGGAGGAAAAAAAAATGTGTTTTCTCTAAAAATTGGCTCCTGTGTGAAAAAGTTTTCCACAGCAAAGAACAAAATGGAAATACCATATGACCATTTCCCTTAAAAGCCTATCTTTATAGCCTATTTATTTATTTATTTATTTGGCCCTTTCAGATAGAGAGCTTATAAAATATTTGGACAAGAAATGTTCGAAAGCAGCACAGGGCCTATAGAATTTAGTTTACATAAGATTTGAGAAGCACAAAAGCACTCACCCAGAAGTGTTTTCCCAGTCAATTGCCATGTATCAAGTTTAAATTCCCATTATCTGCCAAAGAGTTTCTAGTCAACCTCAGTTCCTAAGCAAAATAAATTTATCCGGAAATGCTCATCTCAGTAATGGGTGTGACCTCTGAATACCAGTGAAAACCAGTTTGTTTGAGATTTCTTAGTTTCCTTTGCAAAGTAAAAGTAGCAGCCCAAAGTAAAAGAAAAATTGAGCTGTGATGAGGAAAGTTGACACAGTGACCTAGAAGACACAGGATGTGTGGACCAAGCAGAAGGACCCCATGAAGGCAATGGATATTTGTACTTTATTTGTTGCAACAAAGGAAGCAAAGGAATCCAACAGTATTAGGCAGTAGTAAAAGATCAGGTCTGAACTTTAGGAGGCAAACTTCTATCTCCATTGATGCAACTTCATCTTGGATAAATCACTTTGCTTATGGATGAATCATCTGTTATAATAATGTATAATAACCCACCCTGAAACTCAGTGGCTTCTGATAATAAGCAGGTTGGCCCAGGTTCAACTGATGGAGGTCAACTCTGGCTAAGCTTGGCTCCAAGCTGCAGAGAAGGCCAAGAGTTCCACACGCAATTTCTCCTCTGTCCAGCAAAGGTTGCTTGCTATATGTTTTCCTTATGACAGAAGATAGGATGGCAGGAAAGCCATACTGTATAACCAGATTTTAAACCTCTGCTCATGTCATGCCTGCTGATGTCACAGTGACCAAAACAAGCCACATGATCGAGCCCAAGGGCAAAGAGTAAGTTCTGCCCACAGCACCACCATGAGAAAAGCATGGATATGCTATTGCTACAGGGAGGGGGAAGGGAAGACCCACAGTTCAACTCACCACCAGTGCTCTGAGTCTCAGTTTCTACTTCTGATGAAATGCTTGCTTAGGTCAGTAGTTCTTAAACGGTAGTCTAGGGTCTCATTCATTAGAGTCATCTGGGGAAATACTTCAAATATTAGATCTCCAGAGTTGGGTGGAGTCCTGAATACTGTATTTTTCCTATTGCTCCTCCTCTTACCAAGTGATTGCGAGACATTATACCTGAACGAGATGTCTCTAAGACCATTTCAAATTTTGCAAATTAATGACCAGTTTATTCCATCATAGTTTCTCTGGCCCTAGGTGCAACAGGAGAGCATCCGGTGCTCTGCACACATGAAGCCATCTACATGACAGGGCCACTGTCATAACCATTAGACTGAGACTCCCCCCTCCTTCTCTGTGATGGGGATAACTGGGGCTTCTGCTGCCCACTGTGAAATGTTCCCAGCCACTGCACCAATTTCACCATGAGATGTCAAAACAAATTCCTTAGCTGTTTCAGTATCCTTCCCTGCATTCTGTGTCACCTCTAGATGACACGGGCTTTATGATATTTTTAAGACACCTGACTGCAAAGAGTTTTGTCTATTAATATAGGCAATATTATAATTTCCATTTTATGAAGTCCCATAGTTTTCAATTAGAAGACAGGTTAAAGAGAAACTCCAAATTGAAAAGAGAGGTAAAAGACAGCTTCTCTTTCTGTGTCTTGGTAAAAGATAAATGTAGAAATGAATTTCTCATCTAATTATTCATTCCTGTTTATATATTCTTTAATGATATGTTTCCATGGTTACCAGCGTTGTTAAACGCTGCCTGTGTTTCATTTTGCTTTGATGCTATTTGAGGTAGTTTGCCAGTAGGAGAGGTTCGCTTTTAAATGAAAGATGTAATTGAGGCATATATTTGATCCAAGGTTGAGTGTTCCTAGGAGGGAGATAGTGACCGTGACATTATTTTCTGTCTGTGTAATGTTGTGTAGTTCTTCACTCGCTGTTCTGTGAGCGTGTCCCAGGCCTTAGGTGGGGGGAAGAAGGGAAGTAAGGGAAAAGTGGGAGGGAGAGAAGAGAGAAGGGGGCTATCAGTGTATGCAAATTCACTTTTGCATTTCGGTACCATAATATATACTTGATTTAGCCCAATTGTCAAAGAGGGGAAACTGCCTTTTATGCTCCTTCCTGCCCCTTTTTCTTTTTTTTTTTTCTGAGATGGACAATATATTTTTAAATCACACGTCATATAAGAGGAATATAAACAAATTTATGTGGAAATCAGACAACTCAACACCAAGAAAACAAATAGCTAGATTATAAACTAGACATTCACTTCTACAGACATAGATATAAAAGAAGAAATACAACTGGATAACAGGTATGTAAAAATGTCTAACAGTGTGAGCAAGTGAAAGCACAATGAGATTCATTCCCATTTTTTAGTAAAGTTATCACCCAAAAGACAAAATTACAGAAGTTATTGGTAAGGAGTTGAGAAGTGAGACCATTGAATTCTATTAATGACAACGTAAATTAATGCAGACATTGTCAAAATGTTAAGGAGCTTCCTCAAAAAGTTAAGCTCTGGAAAATCCATATGGTCCCGCAATCTCTCTAATGCATGTTGCCTTTTCAAACTCACATGTACATACCAAGGCTCAACACCACCTCCCAAAACCAAGTCGAATATTCAATTAGTTCCCCTCAGTGTGAATTTCAGCAAAGGTGCCTCCTCTGCAGAGGTCGTTTGCCTTTGAACCCACCTTTAAGGTATGTTAGGCATCCAAGCCTGGTGAGAATTGCCAGTGGCGCTGACTGTGCCCTGCAGGGGGCAGCATAGTTCGCCTCACTGGTACGTCAATCCTCCAGCAAAGTCAAACTCCTTAGAAAACAGCGGTTGTATAGGAAGCAAGGTTAATTCTCAGCCACTCCTGAGCAATATTTACTTTGTGCTCTTCTTCTTAAAAATATGTCTTTTTTAAATGGTGCTAGTTTTGTTTTGCATTAGTATCTGTAGGTACTGGAGATGCCCAATTCATAAATACAATCAGCTATTTCTTTTTTTTTTTTTTTTTTTTTGTTTTGTTTTGTTTTGGTCTGTCCCTGTCCTTGGAAAAGCTTTTTTGGTTCCTGGTGGTTTTTAAGGGAATAAAAAAGTCACCTCCAAATTTCTTTTCATTTTCTCCCACTTGAAAATGATATGTGTTTTAGAGATTTAAGGCAATTTGGGTTTTCTTTTTCTCGTACAACTTTCAGTGTAGTAACTTGATTCTCAGAATTCCTGTGATTCTTCCAGTTAGGATGCCATAAGGTTATTTCGTTTACATAAAGACTTTGCCTTCCGGTTTAAATTCATGAACATGTTTTTCCTGTCTTTGTTTTTGTTTGCCTCTGAAAATCAAAAATTGTTATGAGCAAAACCAAATTTGGTGGTTTTATGGTTATGTTTTCTATTTCCCATAGATTTTTATGGGTTATTGATTTACAAGCTGGCAGAGAAAATTGAGGTCACCTTTTTTAGCTGTTGGAGATGTAGAATAACTACTCCATGAAATCATGAAATGTTTTAAACTGTGTTCACCCAGGTATAAGATAATCTGTAAAACTAAAGCTTCTAATGTTTTTATTTATGTTCAGCCATCCTTTCAGCAGTACTGCACACTAATTAAAAATAAATTTTCCTCTTTCCTTGAATTCATATGATTGCATTTTCCTCACTAATTTTTGAAGACTGCCTATTCCTCCTGTACCCAGGTTGAATAATTTTCTTTCTCATAATAACTTACCCTCTTCCAAATAATGATATCCTAGCATTTCAAATGCTAGTCTTTAACACGTGGCATGATTTAGCTTTTCTCGGGATCATAAAGTAAACATTAAGCTAGCATACTTTTATCCAAGCAATCAGAGGTGACACTATATGTAATACAGGTTAAACTAGGCGTCAACAACCTACAAGGAACAACAAATACAAAGAAACCTGGAGGGTTTATTTTTACCCCAAACCTAAAAAGATAGGAAGAATCATAATTAGCATTCAGGTGTATATTTCATTCACATTTCTTCACCTTTCATTCTTTATCAAGCAGAGATTGGCCTGCTATAACAATCATAATACAAGACAAATCAGGGATATAACCAAGGACTGGACATAGAAAACTTGAATTATTATACTAGCATGTTTCTTGAACACAGCACTTTACTTCATTTCATTTAATATTACTTGACGTCATGGTTTGTTCTTGTTACAGGACACACAGAAACATATACATGAAATATACATACATATATAAAAATAAATATTTTTGACACATTTTTTTCCATCACCAACAGATACACTCATTCCCCCTGAGACATCTTGCTAGTGACATGAGGAAAAGTCCTATATATATATAGGAGTTTACCTACCCCAAACAACAACATCTGACACAGTGTTGCCTTTTCAAATATAAGGTCCTCGGGGAGAAGGAGATTTACTGCAGGTAAATGAAAAAGGATAAAAGGTATCAGGTTGTCAGACAAAGCTGAAAGGAGGGAGAAAAGAAACTGTGAAGAGTTTGGAGCACATCAAAACCAAAATGAGCAGTAACTGCATAACAGAATCATCCCTCTTACTGAGTTCCAGCTAGTCTACCACCCCTCCTTGATCCATGTATCATCAAATGTGCTGTCCCATGGGGAGTGAATTCCAAGATGTACTGTTCCCTCACTGGGCAGTTATGTTAGAAACTTCCCCTTGCCAAGGATTCTCCTGTGCTCTAGAACACTGGGCAAAAATTCTTCATATACGCAGAATCGTACCACAGTGTTTGACAAGACATAGATCTCATTTATGAGTTAGCATAGCTTAATGGCTCAGGGCATGGGGCTCTGATGGAGATTTTTTAAAGAAAGGCTTAGCATCCCAGCTCATGAAGTAGTTGTAAGTTGTAGAATAGCATGTTATAAAGACTGACCTTATCTCATCTGTAAAAAGGGGAAATAATGCCTGTTTTTCATGTTATTTTAACAAATTAAAATGATTTACCTACAGCACTTAGCCAAAGCATGATGACTCATTCAATTAATAAATGACTTTTGTAGATCTATCCACAAGCTAAATAAAGCCCACAGAGGCAAAGCCCAAGAGCACACAACTAGCTAATGTCAGCAAGTTAGTCCATGAACCTACATCTTGTCTTCAGGTTAAACATCTCTGTATCCCTTCAACTTCTCCAATACACATTTCATGAGGGGTATCCCTGGCCTTCCCACTGAAAGATAACTCACATAACAGACCAAGGGAGAACACAGGTGCTAGGCAGAAAAGGCAGTACAAATTTGGGATCCAGGTCTCCTGACCTTGCCATTATTTGACTGTGTACACTGCTATATCTTTATCTCAAAAACCAAAAGTCAAGAAATATATTTTTATCAAGGCACAGGTAAGGAAAAAAATTCCTCACTTCGTATGACTAATTGAAGTGTGGAGATGAAATACACACACACAAAAAAAAGTTTCAAACTCTGTTGACATTTATCACTAAACACAGAGGACCAAGCTCATTAGTAATACCCAGTTGTCCTTATGAAATAATTTCAGGCAAGGTAGCTATTTATCCCTGTGATACCTTTTGATGATTCATTTTAAGTCATCAAGAATAAAAGCTCTGTGGCATCCTAAAAAGTCTGGAGGTTGCCGAAACCCACACTTATAATTCTGAGTTTCTATCAGCTGGTGTTTCCCTAATGCAAGCTGAAAATTATTCAGGGTCTTTAGAACAAGAACATAATTTAAATTCTATTTATAAATTATATGTACTTTTCCACTGACTAAGCTAAATGAACCTAAGAATATTAGAACTCAGGCTTCCCTACCATGAAGGCTTTCATTTAATTTTTGTAATTTTTTTTCTTTGACATGGGCATGCAAATTGGTAGCGCATCTAAAGCTAATGAGAAACCAATGGACAATGCCCCACAAGAATACAATGCAAACATGTACAAATAAAAATGTAATGCACACATGTACTAATGCAAAATAAAAGGTGAAAAAAAAGAAAAAAAGAAAAAGCTAATCTTACTTGTAACCAGTAGGTGTAAATGATGAAGATTCTATTTCACGTTAGGATTGTTTGGCAGAGGATCTTGATATGCTTATAATTTAAGGTGGTACATTTGTTCCTGTAGTATTAGAGTGAAATGTTAGTTGTCCTTGGAGACAGGGATAAGATATACTAGAAGAAGAAAATAACAAATTAGTGTTTGATTTTTTTTCCTTCCACGAATTTACAGTCTAACAAAAGAATGAAAAATTGTTCAGATTAGGAGGAAACATTAGCTCAGGAAATGTAACCTCCCCTTTTACTTCCGTCTAACTGTGCGACCTCAGGTGAAGCACCAGAACTCTCACAGCCTCACTGTCCTTAACTATAAAGTGTAGCAGTTAGATGATGAGATTTTAGACACCTTCCTTCTTCACTTTTGTGTTGAAACAACATAGAATAAATTTTTACTACAAAATATAAATGATTAAAAATGCAATGCTGGGCACATTTTAAGTTTTTAATTGAAATATCATTTATAACCAAATCTCTAACCCTAATCCTAACCAGACTCACTAGGGTAGATATTTACACATACAAATTTTTATGTGGATATATGCACATATACATAGTCTAATATTCTATAGTACTAACACTACAAAATTAAAATATTTATTATGATTTGTTAGATAAGAAGAATTTAAAAGTAAAGATTTAAAAAGCTTTTATAAATCTGTTTACCTTGGTATGAATAACCTGGTCATATAATCTTTAATGATTTCCAGACATAGCAAATAAAATTTAAATATTTCACTTAAAATTCATGAAGATATCTATAACTTTCACATCACTGAGCTGACAGAGACATTAGTGAAGTATGCAAATACTCTCTTATATTAGAAAAGTATAAGCTTATGAGTGTTTCATAAAAGATCTCCCATAGAGACAAACTAATATTTCAGAGTTAAAATATAACCACTGAGGCAGAGGCAAACAATCCTTTATTACATCATCAGAAAAATATCCATTATGGCAATTGCGTAATGATATAGCAAATGGAAAGTCTCATAGTAAGATACTTAGATACAGGAAGATATAGTAGTAATTCTCACGGTAAAATATTTAGAAAAATCTGCTTTTATGGTTTCAAGAAAAGGATCTTCTGTATTAAACCAATATTTATTTGTAGAAATTAAGTTTGAAAAATATTGCTTGCAAAATTTTATCCTCCCATTTTCTACTAAATTATACCATCTTTCAACATTTTGTCATTAACATAATTGCAAAGGATTACACTAATCACCAAAGACTAAAGGTATCCATCTCAATCAGTTATATTTTCAAGTAAAGTAAATTTCCTTTGAACTTAATAACATTTACACTGAAAATAAAATAACACAACCATAAATAATGTTGAATCTAGTATCCATTTACCTGAATGTATATTATGAGGATTAAAGAAAATAGCACAAATAAAATCATTTATCACAATGCTTTTTCTTTACATTTTTATAATATGTAAGGCTTAGTAGATAAAAATGGATTATGAGAGAGACTCAAATTTTCATTTATTACTATTTATATATTAGGACAGACTAATTGATGCAACACACAACTCCAAAATTTAGTAACTCAAGAGACTAAAATTTCATTTCTCACTCACACTGGAGATCAATATAGTAGGAGTCTGACTGGTTCTTCTACTAGTAGGGCTTATATCTACGTGTCCTCCCAAAGCTTCATGTGCTGATAGGTGAGGCTTTGGAAGGTGATTGGATTATGAGAGTTTATAGCTGACTTGATTTAAGAGGTGAGATCTGGTCGGGAGAAGTGGGTCACTGGGGACACGGCCTCGGTCTGTCTCTCCTCTGTTCCTCTCTTGATCTCTCTCTCTCTGCTTTCTGCTGCCATACCATGAACTGTTCCTCCTGTGCCATGACCCTATGATGTGCTGCCTTGCCTTGGAACCAACCAACTATGGACTGAAACTTCTACAAATTGTGAGCCAGATAAAACTTTCCTCCTTTAAAAGGGTGTCAGTATTGAATCTCAGTTACTTCCTCAGTAACTTAAGACATTTGCTCTGCTATAATCAGCAATTTGGAAACCCATATAGCTTCCATCTTTCCCCACATCCTGGGAGTTCTCTTTCTTCAGGGAGCTGATAGGGAAAGAAAATTATTCATACTAAGTAGGATTTCTAGGGCAGGCAGAAAAAGTTAGTGTCATTCATGCCCATACTTGGTCAGCCCAGCTCAGTGACAAGCACAAGAGCCTAGAAAATCCCTGTGAGATACCCAGAAAGTAAAATTACAATGTTCAAAACCAAAAGTGAAATACGAGACACTAACTGTAAATGCTATAAAACTTAAAACTGTATATTCACAGAAAGTTCCTTCTATTCCCCCCAAATATCAGAGAATTAGGCTCAAAAATTCCTAAATTTCCTTCCAGATCTGCTCTTCCAAGTAAGTCAATTGACTGTGATTGTGGTCAACCTCTAATACTGAAAGCAATGAAGAAAAATATAGTATCCTGTAATGATTTGATTACTTTTTCTAATTAGAAATTACAGGGTTTCCATTTACTGAACCACTATCACTGGGCCCATTTTTTAGAAGTTACACTTTCTCCAAACTTCCAGCCAGTGAGTAAAAGAAAATTACATGACACCACCATCTTGAAAATGTTTGAAGTTTAGAGATTCTGCCAGTTTTATTCTTTTTATGAGACAGGGTCTCGCTGTGCAGTTCAAACTGGCCTTGAGCTCACTTTGTAGCCCAGGCTAGTCACAATGATCCTCCTGCCTCAGTCTCCCAAGAGTGCCTGGATTACAGGCGTGAGCAACCACGCCCGGCAGTTTTATTCTTGATTTGAAAACTTTTCTAAAATTACCAGGTAGAACCAACCCTCTAGGTCTAGAACAGGGAGATGAAACATTTCCTTCTTGTTTACTAGTCATCTGTTTCCTTCTACTTTTCCTACTTTTCCCTGAGAACTGCTTTCTCCTTTCTCTCCCATAGTCTCTCTTCTTATAAAATTATCCTGGACAAGTTAATTTCCTAACATGGGGGGCAGCTTTCTTTACTTAGCTAACATACAAGGAGAAATTATTATGTTACTGTTTGTAGAAGAAAAGAACTGCCCACATGCATTCTTGCAACTATAATATAAGCTTTAAAATTTGATTAATGTAAGGGTAACAGTAGAGAGTTATTAGGACCACAAATACAAACACTTAATTTCAAAGCTTTTATATGAGTACCAGTAGAGGAAACATACTTAATAGCAATGTACATTTAATTTATGTCATTGTTTTCCCTGTTTTCTACACATATGCAACAATTCGTGCCATCAGAAAACTCGTATATTAAGCAAATGATTCAGCCACAGAATATTTATGTCAAATCAAAAAAAGCCATCTCTAGTTTTAGGATAGTTTATTTTTTATAAGCATCAGTTCCTCATTTGGTTTCTTCCTTTATTTTCAAAATCAGGGAAAGTATCTGATCATAAATATAAGTTAAGATATAAAGTTTATAGTTCAATATTTATAATGTCAAAATATTCTAGTTTTTAAAATTCTATAATATAATTTTTAGTTTTCACATATTAGACACACTTCTCAAAAGAAGATGTACAAATGACCAATAGGCACACACAAAAAAAGGAGAATATTCAGCATCACTAGTCATTATGGGAATGTAAATCAAACCCATCATGAGATGTCACCTCACTGCACTAAGCATGGCTGTTCTGAAGGACATAAAAGATAACAAGTACTAGTAATTGACATGGAGAAAAGAGAACCCGCCTACACTATTAGTAAGGATGTAAATTACATTCAATTCTGGAAAAGAGTATAGAGGCTTCACAAGAAAATTAAATACAGAACTGCAATGTGACCCAAGAATCACGCTACTGGGTGGATTGCCAAAGGAAGTGAAATCAGTCTGTTGAAGAGACATCTGTACTTCTATTGAATTAGTCAGCTTTTAGTTGCTGAAACAAAAGTACCTGATAAAACTTAAAAGGAGGAGAAGTTTTTGTCCACGATCGACCAGCAGAAAAGCAGAGCAAATGAAAGTTGCTTAACTCATGGCACCACAGAGGCAGAGCATAAGGGGAAAACCAGAGAGGATGGGAACAGGCAGATGTTGTCCCCGAGGTCAGGCCCCCATAAAGTGGGCTTTGCTGCTTTCTTTTTTTTTTTTTTTTTAAAGCAGTTTTTATTTTTTTATTTTTTGTTGCAGTACCTTGTGTCGAACTCATGATCTCAGGCTTTCCGGCAGGCGCTTATGCCACTGAGCTAAATCCTGGGCCTGGCTTCTTAAGCATCTCAAAAACTAGTCAAATTGACAATCAAGATTAACCATCACACCCATTTTTGGGGGGGATCTAACTCTTGACCTCACACTCATCAGGCAGGCACTTAGCCACTAAGCTAAATCCCCAGCCAACACCCATTTTTATCACTGCACTATTAACAATACAATAGGAATGGGAGCAATGTAAGTGCCCATCAGTGAATGAGTGGATAAGGAAAGTGTGTGAACTTACAATGGCATACTATTCAAGCATTAAAAAAAATGAAATCCCGTCTTTTATAAAAAACATGGATGGAACTAGAGATTATTATGTTAAGTAAAAATCAAGTGCTGCATGACCCCTCTAATACTTGGATTATTAAAAAAAAAGTTTATCTGACAGAAATTGAAAGTAGAATGCTGTTTACCAGAAGCTGAAGAAAGTAGCAAAGAAACTTGCAGATAGACTGGAGAAAGGTTGGTCAGTGGGTCCGAAGTTGCAATTGGGTAAAAGTGAGAAATTCTAGTGTGCTATTGTGATTTTTATATTGCATATTTTTAAAAGCTGGAAGAAAGAATACTGAATGATTTTATTATAAAGAACTGATGAAGGTTGGAGACCACACATAACTTTAAACTGAAACAGCATGGCATGGTACACCATTAATCATAAACACTTCTCTGCTGTGATGCTGCCACTAAAAAACCCACTTCAATTATCAAATTAGTATCATCACAAAATAAAAATCTGACAGTTTTTAAACTGTAAACCAAAATAGTGAAAAATACTCTGGATTTTAATAAAGTACAGAGACTACATTTTTTCCTAGATTGCTTTATGACTGAGATATTCAACCATGTATCGACATTGCTGAAAAAGATATAGCAATATGCTGTTCCTTCACAAGGGCAATGTGAGACAGGTTCAGACTCAAAACTATATCTAGAAAAGACAAGAAAAGATAAAAACATTGATCTTTTTCTGGATCTTGTAAAAGAATATTCTGTAATCTCTTTTCTCCCATGTGTTGTAATATTTCTTCTTAGGACTGTAATATTTTCCTTTGAGAAATCATCTCCATGGAGAATTCAATTTTTATTCATGCATTATATGTGTACCATTCACTCACTTCCTTATACATCTTCAGGATGGAGAGAAGGAGCCTCCAAAGAACTATCATTACCATCTCAGGGGAGACAGAGGGAGCCAGCTGTCCAGCGCATACTTTCCTGAGCGGAAAGCCCCAAGAAGGCCTGAATGTCTGCCTGAGCATTGAGCCAAGCAAGAGTAGGGCGTTTTCAACGTTTTCAATGAGCTGATCAAGCTGCCACTTGAAAACCACACTTCCGCCACTTGCAAAAGAGTGGTGCAGGCTCTCAGGCCTGTGTCTCGCCATCCCTGCTGTGAGTGAGATAGCTTAGGGAGCTACCCTGCCTGCCATTACCTCAGCTGCCAGCCATCGGAAAAGAAATGGGATGGAGAGAATGCTTTCTCCCAGCCTGGCCTGACAGGGAGACCCTTAATGTCTTTCTGGAAGCAAACTGGAAGCCTAACACCATCACTAAAGTTTCCATCTAGAAGATAAAATCCTCTCTTCTAAGAGATCAGAGAGACCAACAGGAAAGCTCTTTAGCCAAAACTGTTATGGGCTCAATTAGGTCCCCTTTCCTCAAAATGTGCTCTGTGCCTCACAATAAGACCATATTGAGAGAAAGGGTGTTTACAAAAGCAACCAAGTTAAAATGAACTCTTTACAGTGGGCCTTAACCAGTATAACTGCTGTCTTTAGAAAAGGAGGAGTCAGAACATAGAAACACACAGCAGAGAGACCACGTGAAAGCACAGGGAGAAGACAGCTGCTAACCCACCAGGGACAAGGTATCAGAAGAAACCAAGTCTGCAGACAATGTCGATCTTAGACCTGTAACCTCCAAAACTGTGAGAAAATACACTTCTGCCACTCAGTCTGTGGTTCTCTTTCATGGCAGCCCTAACAAGTGAGTACAAGAACCCATAACCTAAAGAGCCACTGAAGTCAGATCTTGACCTCAAAACTAGTCTGGACCAGCTTTCCTCTTCATCAAGTCACTCCACTCGCTCACTTGCTTGCTGTCCCAAAACTGGTTCCAGCAGTGAACATATGCAAGCACCACACTAGAGCAGTTATTTCTTCTCCTCTCTATAAAGGGCATTTATTTTTGGTGAAGGACTGATAGGTCCTGGTGCTAAACACCGTGTGTGAGCTTTTAAGCTGCACCTCTGAATTCCCAGCCTGCTGCCTCCATTGTTCCTGTCAGCCTTTCAGATTTGGCATCAAACCTCCGTGATCAGAGCCCACTGCAGATTCACAGCCTGTTGCTGACTCTGAGTGTTGCTCCTGCATTTGGCCTCACAACTCTATCCTTCATTCTCTTTCCATTTCTTGAACTTGGAAAGGACAGCGTAACGGACAATGTAAATTTTGTCATTTAGCACTTCAGAAACTCAATGATGCTGAGCAGAGTGGTGCACCTCTATAATCCCAGCATTCTGGAGGGCAAGGCAGGAGGATCAGTTCTAATGCAATCTCAGAAATTTATCCACTTAGTGAGATCTAGGGTGAGATTAGCATGAAAGCCCTGGGTTCCATTCCCAGAACCATGAAAGAAGAATGAGCAGGAAGAGGAGGAGGAGGAAGAGGAGGGGGAGGAAGAGGAGGGGGAGGAGGGTAAGTAAAGAAACTATTGAAATTCACTCAGAAACTTTCTCTGCATTAATTTTACATAATTTTCTAGATCTTTTTATAGCAAACAGATGATGATAGAGGCCATTTGAAGTCACTGAGAAACAGACAAGGCAATAAATAAGTTAGATTAGCAGCTCCTCATTGCTTTTAACCTCAACAAGAAATGTTTGCAAAATACTATGTTAATAATATAAATTGTTGTCTGCTAAATGTTATATTTTTCTAGTAAAAAACCCCTCATATTTACTACTACTTTTTTGCTTATGGATTGTTGGTACTCTTAGTTGTCAGGGAAAATTTTTATTCCTATAAATAAACATAGATTTTTAAAGAATATGATTTTATGCCATTTTCAGAAAAATAAGTGTAGACACAATTTATTTCACAACCAATACTTGTTGGAAGGAAAGTTTCAGAAAAGAATAAATTCGTTTCAAAACTTCACATAACTTTCTTTCCTGGTCGGTTCCAAATAGCAATCAGTGGTCCTATTTCAAACAGGAAGCTCGGGTCAATGGCAGAGTTTTACCAAGAATGGTACATAACTCAGTATAATTTAAGGAAATGCTTAAAAAGCTGAATCCATCTTAACTGTTACTTGCAATCTGGAGGGAAGGAAGGTTTGCTGAGAAGAAGCTTTTGAGAAAGACTTTTATTCAAAAAGATTTCCTATGGTTGCCATGATTTTTATAGGAAATACTTAAATTCAGAAAGTCCAATAGGTATATATAAAGAAAACAGTTTTTGCATAAATTGCCCACCAGTTTGTTAATCTGTTAATCTGAAAGTTAATCTAAGTTAAATATAACATTGAACTGAGAATTTGGTTTTCTAAATCAATTTAAAGAATGACACCTTGAAGAACAGAATTTGTATTTGTATCTCAAAATAAGTACAGTGTAGTGGCACCTATTTATGAACTTTCTTCATTTAATTGGATTTCTTAATATGAAATAGTAGTTCCAGAACTAATTAAAATTTTGTTCTAATGAATATTTAAAACCAAAATATGTTATCTTTGCAGTACAGTATACAGATTTTTAAATCATTCCAAAAATGTGATTATATTTTTTTTTTACATTCTCAAAAAATCCTGTACTGTTATTAATGCAAATAAGTTGTTCGCTTCTTCTCAGGCCATGATTGAAGAAGCCATCACCAGAACTGAATCTTTCTCAGTTATGTACACACCATGTGTTACAAAAATAAGTGCTGATAAAACAGAAAAAGTAAAAGAAGTGTTCATGAAAACTCACCCCTCCTATGTGGAGTACATCTACACAGGTAAGATTCAGTGACCGCAAGTTATCAGCCATTGCTTTATTTCCACTGAAACAAATACAGGCCCCTCATATTTGATTTGTTATTTCTATTTTAGGGTTATATTGTTTTAAATGATGGTAGAAGTGAAAAGCTATTTCTAGGGTTTTAAGTAAGACTAGCCTTAGATGTAGGATATTAGGATATTCCTTGTACCTAAAAGTTTCTATAATTTAAAAATCTAAGGTCTGAAATGAAAATGAAGGAAAGACCTGTGGTAAACATCAGCTTTCGCCACGTCCATTACCAGTACACCAGCAATGGATTTCTTTCTCAATGCCCCTGTTTCTGCTTCCTTCCATCACTTGTCTCCTCTCTCAGAACTCTCTTGCCTGATAATTTTGAATCGCTGGTATCCAAATGAGGTCCCCATGCTGGGAGGACCAGAGGGGACACACACTGATACTTGTTTTCCTATTTTTGTCTTAGAAGTAACTAAATGAAGAGCCACACAACAGTGACTATCATGTTAGGAAAAATCTCTAAATGCACACACCTAATGATTTCACAACCTCTTACTAAGGTTCTTTCACCCCTTTGTTTCAAATCTTAGGTAACTGAGTCATTGATGTGTAGGACTAATAACACCCTCTATAAATAATCACCTTTAAAGCATCAGACACTCTACTGTGTCTTGCTACTCCTATGATTTATGAGGTAAAATGATTTTCCCTAGAAAAAAACAGTTATAAGAGAAGACAAACAGTTTTCCCCAAGATACACAGCAGATTGGATGTGGGTTTGAACCTATGTCCTTGCTATGGAGCTGCCCTGTCTTCGTGTGACAGAGATTAAATTTAGGTCCTATGGAGTCTTCTCTCCATAGTGTCTCAAATTCTTCAGAAGGAAGATACTAAATAAATTCAGCTAATAATGAATAATAAATCCCTAGGGAGCAATGGGAACCTGAGTACAGAGAAAGAAGTAATAATGCATATTGTAATGAACACTGATGACAACTTCTTTAGTTTGATCATTTTAGCAGAAATTAGATAACAATTCCTCAGAACTCATAGTTTTGCTAATTGCTACAATTTTTGATTGTTTTGTTAGGAATATTTAAGGATTTTATTGAATGGGGGGGCCACTAATAGAATTATCAAGAACTGAGTCCAGTTCAGCTCTTTTGACTTCTACGCCCCTATCCATTGGTAATGAAGGAGTCGTTGAGATCACTAGTTTGCCAATTTCTCTTCTGGTAGAATGAGTTTAGTTATATTTAACCCACTTCAAAGAGAAGTCGTGACGATTAATTAATGCTTAGGAAGCACTGTTGCTACTGAGAGTTTAAAAACAATAACATTAATGAGCTAGACTCCCGTCTCATGTAACTCCATCAAACCTGTTATCAAGATGAATTATGATCTGCTGGCAAGAGCAAGACAATTCACACTAAGGGATCTTACACTTTGGAAGAGAAGATAATTATAAGTTACTAATTATTGTTTTCTATTATTTTATAATTAGTAATTGCCAGAGTATGACAGTGCGACATGAGAACCTTAGAGGGAAGACACAGCTTCTGGAGGGAGAATAGGAGGTAGACAAAGCAGCCTAGAATTTAAATTGCTCTGCAATGGGTAAGGTTATTTTCTCTGTGGAAACAGTGCCTTCGCATCAAGCTACTGAGGGGGTGACATTATTTGCCCCTCTTGTAAATAACGGAAGAATTTTCCCCAAACCCATTTGTGGTATGAAGGTAAAAGAATGATGGCTAGTTATAAGGGCAGTTTTAGAGGTGTGGCTTCTTCCCCCCCCACCCCGGGCACTTGAGGTGACTAAGGACACACACAGAGCATAGCAACAGGGAAGGTTAAGCGTTTTCTTTACCATTTGGATATTTCTCCTAGGAGGAGTATCTTGGATGAGGAATTTATCTATCAAAGTTTCATTAGAGAAGTGAGTCATAAAAGGAGATCAGAACTACAAGAGTCAGTTTTTTTGAACTTCTCAAAAATCAAGATTCTTCTTTTATCACCTTTGTAGTTTACTTTACAAATTCTCATGCAATCAGGGTGACTGTATGTGATAAACACAAGACGCTCTATTGTTACAACATAGGCCAGGTAAAATGTGCACAAGTTCTTGCTCACTCGGGTCTAATGACTGAATAAACATCTCCTGTGCAATCAACTGCACCCTCAAAACTACTCAGAATTTCTGCACATACTTTTCTACCTCAGCTTCACCCATCAATAGATGGCTCCAGATGAATGTTCTCTAAACACTTTTGTATCTACCCACTGGGCCATAATGAATAGTTCAGGAGAGATACCAATACCTCTCAGAAGATAAAATACAATTATGAAGGACAGCATGGTGGAGCATCCTGAAATTCCACCACCACGGAAGGCGAGAGTAGGGAGACTGCAAGTTCAAGCCCAGCCTGGGCAATTCAGCAACTTAGAAAAACCATGCCTCAAAAGAGCCAATCCTGGACTCAGTCACTGATATCATGGAAAGAAGAAAGGAAAGAAGGAAGGAAGGAAGGAAGGAAGGAAGGAAGGAAGGAAGGAAGGAAGGAAGGAAGGAAGGAAGGGAGAGAGAGAGAAAAAAGGGAAAATAGCTTTCATTGCAGCAAGGGAAATAGAGATCATATGTGAGACTGTCTAATTTATTCAGATCAAATAAATAAACCCTCAATACTCATAGGTCATATACTTCAAGTATCTTGGATGAGGAATTTACCTATCAAAGTTTCACTGAAGAAGTAGTTACTATCATTAAAACTTGGAGGCTACCACATTTAATTCTGCCAGTGGAGGCTAGCAAACAAAACCCCAACTCAGAAACTGTCCAACTCCAGGTCACCTTCACTCAGTCAGGGAGTGAGGGCACCACTCTGCCACGTCAGGTGAGCACGCCCACAGCCCAGCTGGGTGGCACGGGTGGCACGGTGGCACGGTGGCACGGGTGGCAGTGAGGAGCAGGAGAGCTTCCCCTTTGCGGGGTTTTCTCTCTAGCCAGCGGCAGTGCATAGTCACTCTGTTAGGGATTTCAGCGTGAGAAACAGATGCCGAGGGCAAAAATTATAAAATTAATTCATTTTGAAATTTAGGTCCAGATTTTTAAATGTTTTTGTCATAATGAGCCAACCAAATTGGAAATTAGCTCTACAGTGATTTATCCTAAGACCCACTCATCCTCAGCAATAGTTACTAAGATTGCCCTTATCATTTCTATAAGACTGAGGAAGGGAGATTCACATTTGTCTTGTGGGATACCTCGGATTTTACATGCTCAGGATCTTACATATTGTGTGTTGTTTTCTGTTTCAGGGATGTGGCGAGACCCACCAAAATCTTAAAGTCTTATTATTATAGAGCTGTCTTGTATTATGCTTCACGGAGAAAAAAAAATTGACTTTTTTATATTACAGCTATCTGTTTTTCTTATTTAAGGAAAAATCTACTTTGATTCATGCATAGTAGTCAGGGTATATAAAACAAATAATAATTCACCAGCCACAGAATTATTACATTTTCATTTATAAAGATTTTGCTTGTGATTTTTATTCATATATTCCAGTGAAATAATGCAATTTTGCACAGTTCTTATTCTTGTATGGTTGTATTTTAATAATAATAAAGTAATACAATAAGCATATCCCATCTCTTTTTGATGAAAATATCAAGATTTATTTGCTAAATAAATAAATATCCAGTAATGGATCTGTGCTTAGTAATGTTCAGTAGGAAAGTTTTCCAGAGCAGAAATCAATTACGTTAACACTTAGGTAGATAGAGTCATATATTATCTCTCCAGTGAAATTTAACTCCCAAGAGTAAATATGTAAGTTCAGAGGAATAATATATTGTTTTAAAACAGACCTTTAAAAATTGATTTTCACTGCAACTTATAACTTTGTCCTTGTTCAGCCATCATTTAATAGTTGGAATAACACATTCTTATGTTCTCTAAACCCCGAAGTTAAAATTCCTCATTTTGTTCTTTTTTCTTCTAAAATATATGACTCTATCATGATCAAGAGTTTTCTTCTTTATAACTATCTCAAATGGAAAAGTTATAAAAAGAAAGATAGCATCCCCAGTCTTATGAGGAAAATATTACAATCAGGTTAGTTATAAAGATGATAAATCAGTTCATATTTGTACCACAGAATTCTTTATAGAATCAAACAACATTCCCATAGTTAAGAAAGAAAGAAAGAAAGAAAGAAAGAAAGAAAGAAAGAAAGAAAGAAAGAAAGAAAGAAAGAGAGAAAGAAAGTCCTCCACATATGGGACTGAAATCACTGCTCTTAAAGCATTAAAATGTTGGCCTTCTCAATGAAGTGTGCCATTCACTGCATCACTGTCTATATTGGAAGTAGATTCAGCAGCATCTAGCAGTTCACTTGTCCTTTGCAGTAAGCATGGTAGATAGCATTGTTTCCTTCTGAACCTCCCTGGAACTCTGAAGGCTCCTACTCTATGTATGTTTTCTTATGAAATCCACCCAAATCCAATTGGTATTACTCCTAAAGAAACATTAGTCAATAATTCAAAAATAAATAGAAGTAGTATAAATACTTACTTCAGTCTTTGAAGAATGTCCTGAGGGTTGAGGTAGGGAGGAGTTGGAATGATCAAAAAGCAGAAAGCTGATATGGGTATTATATCCACACTGCTCAGAGAAACCTTGTAAAGTGCAGACACACATAAACACACACAGCAGTGTCCCTCAAAGACACATTGTTCACTCTCAAATTCTCCAGATATACTCCCAAAAGTCATCACCTCTTGGATAGGTGAGCACCTCCAGGAACATAATTATGTCCTTTCTAGTTTCTCAGGTTACTAAGTCAATTATAGCTGTTGCCAGTTACATGACAAAGCCCAAAGCCCATTATCAAACAAGCATGGGAGTGATGAAGTGAATGCTGGAATGTGGCCCGAATCCCTTCCCAATGCTGCAATGTTCTATTTCCTCATTAGGCACTGTAGTCTAACAAATCATGCAGCTGAGCATTCAAATCCCTACAGACTGAATTCATAAGCATATAAAACAATATCTCTACTTTCTCAATTTTAAATTTTAAAATTAAATTAATTTTTACTTTAAAGTCAATTATGCGCACAATTAGAATTTTTATTTTATAGTGTTATCATTTTAAAATTTTATTTATCTAGATTTGCATATGTAACATATGAGTTCTGTTTGTTTCTCCTGACATACTTGGCTCACAATTAATCTCTACCTTAAGGGCATGAGTGTTTCTTGATGACTTTGCAGTCCACAGATAATCACTGCACTTTCCAGCTAAACTAGAGCCCCATTCAGCTTACTGTTTTACGGTTTGGTTTGGTTTTCCTTTTGTTTGTTTTCTTTTAAGAAACAGCCAGAAAAAGAAAAAAGAAAAGAAAAGAACCTCATTGTGAAGTACCACACACATATTAGAATGCATTAAACAATGCTCAGCTCCACTAGTAGTTATGGATTGACAGGTAGTGGAGAATAAATTCTGCACCCCAGCAATGGGAGTGAGGTGGGGGTAATTAAACCAATCTCCCTCCCAGTGATTAAGGTCACTGGCACTCATTAAGGTCAATCCCATGACCATAGATCCAACAGTCCTGAGCAAAATGTTACTTTGTTTACTAGTGATAAGAAAAAAGAATAAACTTTCATAAACAGTTGTATGTATGACGGGAAGATAAGGCTGGTTTTATGTTGGAAGACCGGTCAGGGTGATCCATGGTACTGAGGCTGCCTTGTTTGCCTGCTCACCTCCATTGCTGAAGGCCCCACGTTGCTCAACTTTGGAGCCGTTTGTTTCAGTTCAGAAAATGCTGTAGAAAACAGCAACACCAAATACTGAGATCTCCCCATTCAGTATCTTTCCTCACATCTCTGCTAATAATTCTTCATCATCATATTACTATTTGATGTTTTTAGAATGATATACTTTCCATATTTCTTCTAGGGGTTTCAGCTGTGTTCAGAAGGAGAGTTAGCCTGAATGGTTCTGATATGATAAGAACCAGAAGCACCCATTTTTTCATGTTGCAATGTTTCAAATTTTCTGAAAGATATAAACAATAGCATAAGGAACACTTCCATAATTACCACCTCATTAAGAAGTACAACTCTAAAAGTACAATTGAAATTCTCAAGGTTGCCCTGATCCTGACCTCCTTCCTCTCCTCTGGAGTATTCAGTATTATGAATTTAATGTCTGTGATGCTTTATTTTCCTTGTGATAAAATTTGCATTAATAAAAATTTGCCATTTGAGACAGTTTTAAGTATATAGCTCAGTGGTATCCAATATATTCTCTGCTGTACAATCATCATAGCTAGACTAACGTCTCCAGAACTTTTTCATCTTCTCCAACTGAAATGATGAAGCACTAACTCCCTACATCCCTTCCCCTCCCCAGTCCCTGAAACTACCCTTCTACTGTCTGTCACTATGAATCTGACTATTCTAGGTACCTCACAGAGATAGAATCACATAGTGTTTATTCACATGCAAATACTATGCACCATGAATATATATACATTCTTCTCATCCACCATTGGAAACAAGTTGTTTCCACCCTTTAGCTACTTTGAATAATGTTGCTGTGAACATAGGTATGCAAATACCTGTTCCAGTCCCTGATTTCAGTTATCTTTAGTGTATACACATAAATGGAATAACTGGATAAATTTTTGGAATAATATTTACATCATTTTCCATTTTGACCATATCATTTTACTTTCCTACTTGCACTAATTTGAGTAAGTAATAATCTAATAATATCATAAAAGTGGAATCATCAAGATATATTTAATTTTGTGATCATCCCCCAACTGTAAAACTTAGTAATTCCCAATTCTGAACTGGTTATTTTTCCTGAATAAAGAAAACATTCTTCCCAGAAATTTTATGTGAGCTATTTTTATGTTTTACGTACCAACTGTAATATTTTAAAGTTTCCACATTATTTGTAAATATACTGAACTACTAGTTAATCCCCCATATAAGGAATCTTTGGTTTCAGAGGGTAAGGAGCACAGCTCAAGTGATAGGTGGAGGTGTAAAACACAATGATTTACATAAATTAAATGTCTACAGATGGGCCTGTCTTCAAGTACAGCTTCTCATATCTCTTATTGCTATACTTTCATAGTCAGCTTTATTCTGAAAGTTTACCTGGTACCAAACTCTTAACTGCCAGATCTTTAAATATAATAGCAAAAACCATCATAGATCACAAATCACACTGCCCCTAGGAACAGTGGGTGTCTCTTCTACACAATTCCTTAAGCTTACTCTTTCACACTGGCCAAAACTGCATCATATGCTTATGGTTGAGCCAGTAAGTGGGTCAACAGAATGCCATAGACTAATTGACTTAAGTCAACTGGGCCTCATGGGGTAATCAGAGATCAAAGGAGACAAAGGGAAATGCATGTTAGATAGCTAACAAACCAATGATTATTCCAGCTCTTACATAGTGTAATAAAAGAGTTTATTGGAATGACATCAGCATTGTGCTATTTCACCATGTGTGAGTCTAATAAGTATTGAAAGGAGTAGTGGTATTTGTATTGTCTCAAATATATTTTATAAGGGAGAATTAAGGAACTTCAGTATGATAAAACACAGAATAAAGATCCAATACAGTTGATTAAACATCACATTTTGGAATCAATAAGAATTCTAAATGAAATAGAAATGAACTGTGCATTAAAAAAATCCTGCAGAGTTATTTGTCTTTTTGAGTTTTTATATAGGTTAGAAAAAGAAACTTTAATATACAAAATTGGTCTCAGAGAAGTACCAGAAATCTGAGGTAAAAGCAAAGATTCCTAAGATGAAAATCAATTTTTCCACTTGCATCTATAACTCAGACATTATAATGAAGGTCAAAAGGAACATATAATTTTTTTACACAGAGATTTATTATACATATAGCTTTCTCATATATCACATATAAAAATCAAAATATACTATGTTTTTTCAAGTAGAAAGCATTATTTATGAGGGAGAGCAATAATGATAACTTAGCTCCAAAGTTGCTGCCTTTTGCTATTTTCTTGCTGATATGAATTTGTGGATAACTTCCAAGAAAGATGTATTGGCATTAAAAAGAGTACAAGATAAAACTCAGAAATGACTGAAAAAGAGGTAATGACAAAGTGTTGGCATTATGCAGCTACTGGAGAGGCTAAACTCTGAAACTGATCAGTAAAAAGAAGTCGTATAAAACTTACATGGTCCCATCTCACACTGAACAATTGGGACCTTTAGAAATGAGATTTTGCTCTAGCCCAAAATGTCAGAACATTTTGTTATGGACAAAGGGCAGTGAAATGACACAGACACCAGAAAATAAAGAAAGAAAAAAAGCCACAAGAAGGCAGAGTGCTAGGACACTAATACATTTGCATATTTCTAAGAGTTTTTAAATGTCTATGATTTTTCTTTTTTAAAAAATTGCTTTGAAATGTTTTTTCACAATCTGTTGACTGAGATTATCATATGGTGTTCAACAGAAAATACTGATGATAATGATATTTCTATCTCATAATTTACTTGTAGAGAGCTCAAATCTTGTTTTATGGATATTTAACTTCTTAACAAATACAGCTACTCCCATGTATAGATGAATCTGTGTATCCGTAATCAATATTTCATTCTTTTTGAAGATCTTTTTTGGTGCTGCTAGTGCTCTCACTAAACCAGACTCCTTTAATTCAGTCATCTTTTGTGACTCAGAGTCCACATTCTTTTGTCAGAAAGCAAGCTGACACAGACGTACAGCCTCACTATGAAACCGGTTATTCCATCCCACCAAAACCACTGTGTTCATCTGGGCATCTTCCCTCGCGTTTCCCAGGGAGGCTTATTTTACTTCGCTCACCTTTCATAACACGAACAGAACCCACTTGGGGTTTAGATAGAAGGCAGAACAAAGGCTATATGACAAGAAGTTCTAAGTTCTATTGGTGACAGAAAATAATTCATATTTCAGGAGATGTGGACATTTATTAGTTTTGATTCTTTTGTTGTTTTATTCTCAGCTGGATCATTAAGTATTTGGGATTTGGAAAAGTTTGCTTCTAGATTTCATTTAAGCATCAACTGAGCGTCGGTCTTGTGCTTGAGGCATTAACACTCAAGAGGTTCAAAATTTAAGACAGCCCCTGTGGAAAGGAAATTAACTCTGGAATGAATAGTCCAGAAAGCTTTTAAGAACTGGAAGGCAGAAGACTGAACTATTCTGCAGACTCCTCACAGGCAAAGTGAGACTTCAAGTAGGAACATTTGGATGGCAGGAATAAAGTGGAAAAAGGAAAAATGGAGATAGGAAAAAAAAAAAAGGTGCAGGTTTCTGAGTTAAAAAAAAAAAAACCACAGAAGTTCAGAGATAGGATAAACATAGGCCAGTACAGATTAGTGAAATCAACAGAAGTGATGATAAACATTTTATACTAGGAAAAATAACATGAAAAGTAAAGACTGTGAGGAAGATACACACAGTTGAGAGCTCTGAGTTCAGATCCTAAAAAGGAGACATCACTGAGTTCCTAAAGGATGTGAGAGTGACAGATGATGTTCCAGAAATGTTCACAGGATCATGGAGAGACACTGGCATCAGACAATACTTACCAATCCAATGGTTGGGAAGTTCTTTCTGCAATTAAGATGTTATGTGAGAAGAAGTTTGACCAGGCAGATAGCAACATAGTGCAAAGAAAGAAGTGGAGATGGGATGAATTACAATAGGCAGATTTAATTAGTTTTTGAGACTCATTGTCTCAAATTTGTCTCAAAATTTGGAACTCAAATGTTTAGGTACAAAGGCAAAGACATGTCAACAAGGGCTTCAGATTTCTAAGCCAGCAAAATTGAATGAAGAATGTCTGTCTTCATCCACAATATGTTGCTGAACATAAGGGACAGGGAAATTGCAAAGTATAAAAATCACTTTGAGGAACCAATTTGCTCTATTTGAGATAACTTCTGGAATGATGAACAAATAGGTATAGACCCTAGGTATCTGTAAATGTGTGTTTGAGCTTAGTGAAAATTTGAAGATGTAACTATCTCTTTTAAAAGGAAATGTTTTAAAATTTGAAGATGTAACTATCTCATTTAAAAGGAAATGTTTTAAAAACAATGTTTAGAAATAATAACTGAAACCTCAGAAATACAGAAAAGAATATCAGTGAAGCAGAGAAATATCAGGGTACTGAGAAGTGGCAGAGAGAAAGAAAGAGAGAGAGAGAGAGAGAGAGAGAGAGAGAGAGAGAGAGAGAGAGAGAGAGAAAATTAAGAGGAACAACTAAACTCCAAAGAAGTGATTTCTTTAAAAGAGAGTATAGAGAACCCTTCCTGAACCTCATCTCCATCCAAGAAGTTTCTATTTGTAATCCCATGGAAAAGTTACTGGAATTCTAATGAGTTAATTCCAATCTACCACTTCCAGTGCAACCCACAGTGAGAAAAGACACTAAGACATACTTACAGTTATGGGGACCCAAGGGATCCTAAGTCTGGCCAGGATGAAGGTTAACCTGAACAAAGGGGCTTTGAGCTGAGGTCCAGCCTGGATTTTCCTAACTGATGAAGAAGAGAGTGGTTTGAGGATGAGTGACTGCGAGAATGGTGGGACGTATATGTGAGTACCACAAGCTGAGCTAGGTAGAAGGCCTGACAGCACCTTTGCAATATGCAGAGAAAAGAATATGCAGAAAGACTAAACTGCATAGCACAATCTGCATCTGATATTTCTGGGAGGGTGCTTCAGTTCCGGTATGTAAACTTTTCCTCCCTGGAAAGTCATGGCCTCTTAGCTCAAGGCTGGACCCCAGTTGACAGCCCTGGAATGGTAGTTCTTCATCCCACCTGGCTCAACCGTGTTTTGCGAAGTCATGAGTGTGAGGAAATAGTCTATGGCCTGGCTTCAGTTATGCATCAGCACACCAGCTAGCCCTATTTCCATCGCTTAAAGCCAACTGAAAGGAAAAGGAAATGGCTCAGCTCTGTGTATCAGTACAGGGAGACAGGGCCAGGTTTATCCAAGAGGGAGACAATTGCTCTTTGTTGAAGGAGAGTTGTCCAGGTGGTCCTCCACAAGAAAGGACCAATAGTGCAGATAGTGACGATCTTAAACAACTTGCGAACTAGTCAACTGTCAATTCCAGGCTTCAAGGTACAGTAAAATATTAAGGGACATTTAACTTCTTTTGGAAAGAACCAGACATCTTTCAAGGGGTGGGGGATGAAATGGAAAGATTACATTTTTGCAAAAAATGTAATAACAATCTGCCTTTTATATAATTTTTAAAGCTTTTGCTTTACTAAAAACTTAGAACCATGTCATACCCGAAAACTGACTTTTTAATAATGATTTCAGCCATAGTCATCTAAATTTCATTTCCAAATGTGATAAATTGTAAAGGAAAGCATTAAAGGACTATTCCTCCCAAGTTTTCTTGACAAGAGTAAAAGAGACATTTTAAAAATGAATTCTACTTTTCCACCAAAGGACAATATAATCTGATTAACTTTCATATCCATCAGAAGCACAAGGCTTTTCGGACGTAGGTAGAGGTTTATGAACACAAAATTGAGAACAATTAGCATTCAAATTAATGTTACATGAGATTCAACATCTGGTAAGCGTGTTGTCATTTTGGGTCATAGACCACCTGCTAGGCTAGATGTTCATTCAACTGCAGTTTGCTCTGCATACAAATGGAAGAAAAATGATCCTTCAAATTTTTTTCTTCTAAATCTAACAGTGCGTATCTTAGGGACCTCTTACATTTTAACACTTCACTTGTAAGTCTAATAATAAATACTCAAAGGATAAATGTATAGAATCAAAATGACAAGAAAATATTTATATTTTTACATGCATTTTTTATATTGAATTATCTATCGTGCTAACACTAACTCTAGTCCATTCATTACTGCCTGTATTACTATTGATCTTCTCTTTCTCCAACAAATATTCAGGGGCAAGAAGAGGACAATCTCTTAAAGTCTTCATGTTATCTATATAATACAGTCCTCAAGCATCTGGCCTGATAGCAATAGTGCTACACCAGGAAACACTGAATCTCAAAGCTGACCCAGTTGCTTTCTCACACAATCCAGTTTTTGGATAAGTCAGGAGAACTGATAAATATTTATCTTATTCATACTTCACCAAAATGGTGCTAGCTCAGAAACAAATGACGTTTGTGATAATCTTCTATAGATTTTAAAAGTAAAGAAACATTCCGCATTTTTAAATCAAAACACAGAAATCACATTTTTGCATTGTTCACAGAAAGTGAGTCATTCTTTTTAAAAGATATTTTGTGATGCAAACACCAAATAAAGCACTTAATACTACAATCTGCATCTTAAAATGCCTAAAAATTACTTTGTTCATTTGAGAACTCTCAAGCATTTGTTGTACTTTCTTGGTTAAGAGGATATTTGCCTTCTATTTATTTGTGTTTCCATGTTTCTAACGTAAGGGCACATATACATATATATGCGAGGACAAAATTTCATAAATAATAAAGGCACAGTTGTAGAATAGGAAACTTACAGACATGTTATAGCAAGTTAAATATCGAATAGACTCTGCTTATGCTCCTTCAGACTGTCACGTAAACTCCCTGCTAAATTCAGTCAGCCTTAACTGCCTTGTTCCAGCTGCTTTTCTTCTAATAATGTACTGGGCCAATTTGACTATTTCAACTTGCTTCAAGAACTTTGGTTGGGACAAATGACCCAGTAAAGAACACTTTTAACTTTGTTTGTTCTGTTTAAACCCTCTCTCTTTGTCCCCAGGATATTATGGTAAACAATTCCTTTTAAGTAAATCTATTCTGAGTTAACTTGCCAGACAACATATGACTTAATTCATGTAACCAGTCATACAATAACCGGCCATCTGCCTTGGACTTTCTGTTTGTAAACTGTATTTCAACTGGACTCAAAGCTGGTTCCTTGCTGGTGATTTGGACTTTGTTATATATAGTTTCCCCAACCACTGGCATAAAATCAATAAAGTTGTCTTTTAGATTCCTTGGTTTGTTACTGGTTTGTCTGTAACACTATGACATGTCTTTGTTGGTCATTGTAGCTATGCTCCTAAACTTCCATTTGGCTTGTTAGAGCTAAGTCTTTGTACTTTGTCACGCAGGTGTCTGACTAGCAGTTCTGGTGACTATTAGCTTATTGTGTGTTCTTAGATGTCTGTCACCTCTTGAAAGTCCAGTTTCATCACCTACAAAGTGGGAATAATGGGATTCCCTGCCCCCCATTGTTCCTGGGTAAATATGATAATCCTGATAAAGCATATGGCATAGAAGTGCAGATAAGTATCAACCCTCATTAACACTAAGTCAGGGTTAGCTACTGCTACGGGACTGAAAAAGACCAAAGGATGCTTGGCATGATTTTGTTCTATGTTTGGATTTAAACAGTATTCTGTGGCTACTTAATTCTTTAAGTAGTTCCTATATATTTCATTCTCTATTTAACAGACAAGCTGTGTAGTCAAGCAGAGTCTACTGGAGAGCTTATTGTAGTGTTTTCTAAACTGTGCTTTGAAAAATTGGAGTTCTGTGAGAAGAGGCTTCAGGAGAGGCTGCAGGGATGCGAATGGATGGTCGATGTCTCAGCCTCCAAACAGGACAGCTATACTTTGCATCAGCTTTAAACATGAGGTCTCTCAGCAAATTTATGTTGTCCAACATGTTTTGCAGATAAAAAACAAAGATGGGGGCAGAGGTTGGATAAAAACACCCATGGTTCACTACATCTATTATTTTTTTAAAGAAATATTATAGATGAATAATGTAGGTTGTATCTTTCTGAATGATTACCATGAGTTTTGATTCTATATTAAAAATTGACCTTTAAACAAATCATAATTCAAAGATGTTTGAAATTTCACCTTTTCCCTCTCTGACATTATTAATTAAACAGATAGGGCTTATTAAATCTCTATGTTCATCCTCCTTCATTTCAGAAGTCTTTTATAATAAAACAAAGCCTTGTTGCTCAAAATGGAAATGAAGTAGGTGAACCTGACCTTCAAGATCCCATGGCTGACATTTGTTCCTAACCCAAAAATAATGCAGAGCTGAGCAATCCCAAAGCAAAGTGCATGGGGTAAACCCATCGCTGCAGTCAGATAAGGTTGCCTGGGTGTGAATCCTGTTTTTCCCACATTCAGGCTGGGTTATTGAGCCAGCTATTTCCTACCTATGTCCCCTAACTTCTTTCTCATAGAACAGAAGTCATACCCCCACTCATAAAGATAGTCCACACGAAACGCTTAGAACATTAGCAGGTAGAAAATAAATATTCAGTAAATAACAACTTTTTTGGTCATTAGGAGTTTGATTCAGAAATATTTTCATAGCGCTTGAATTATTTTGAAGCTTAATTACAGTAGTCACTGCATTTATCACTTGAAATTTCTTTCAATAACTATAGGAGGGATAATTAGGTTAATTCACTTTGTATTTTAATTTCTCTTCCCTTTTACATAACATTATTTCCTTACATTTTAATGAACATAAAAATCAAATCCTCTCTAATAGAGTTACAGAGAAAAATATTAAACCTGTAAACTGGTCCTATATGTCCATATTTTGAGGATGAAAAGGTGACCACAACCTGTAGTCGTATTCTATCACTATGCTTTGTGTATGCAGCAATTACCAAGGAAAATACAAACAGTAAAATATGACTCTGATACATTATCTATTTGGTCTTTTGATACACATAATTTTACTTTGTTCCTTTAATGTTTGTTTTTACCATTTTTCCAAGGACCATCCCTAAATTCTAGGGGTAGGGGTGCATGAACATAAGACTGTAAAGACTGTAATGGAGGCTCTGGCTTTTTTCCTTTTTTGGTACCAGGAATTGAATTCATGACCTCACACGTGCCAGACAGGTGTTGTGCTGCTAAGTTACTTCCAGCCCTTCTCGGCTCTTTTTCTGTCATATTTCAGATCATTATGCACTCCACGTGTTGCCTCAGACAGCAGACTGGTCATCCTTTCCACCCCAACAATACCTCTTGACTCTTGGCTTTAGAAACAAAGAAGATGGAAAATTTTTGGAAAATTTTTCAAGTAGGAAGCTACCAACATTTACAGGTAAGTCACTTGGATTTCTTACTGAGTTTCAATACAAGTTACAAACTGTGCATTGCTCATCAATTCTTATCAATTATTATCACAGGGCTCCATGTATAGTAGGTCCTATGCCACCAAAAATGTTTGGTTATAATTGACTCCTAATCTTTGTGGGTTAGTCAACAATACCTAGAATCCTGATTCCAGGAAATCTTTTCCCCAAGAGCACACACAATAAGGGTGGGCCCACTTCTCTGACTCCAATCATCTCATTCCAACTGCCTCTGTCATCACTGCTTAATCACAGTGCTCGTGAGGAATACAGGCAGTTTTCATCATCAGGTAGCAAATGTAAGCCATAATTATGCAACAAAATTGTTACATGAAATAAGGTGCATGGCCAGTAACAAGTTTAAATCACTTGGGTCCTCTAATGTTGTGTTAATATATTTTCTACTCTTTTCTTATGTAACTAGATCTCCTGGGCTTAGGTGTCCTGAGGAGTGCTGTAGTAGTATTCAGAAATTATAGATGACATTTTTTAAAATCTAAGAAAATGCTTTACTGGAGTTGAAGTCTGAAGCTTATGGGTTAATTCATGACCAGACTGAATTCATTCTACCAGCTCTAACCACATACTTAAGAACTGGTGTTTGGCCTGCTGCTGTATCCTCTGAGGCTTAGCTCAGCTTTGAACTATGTTCAAAATCAGTGGGATCTGCACACTTGAATAATACCTGAGAGGAACAAGACAAGCATCAGACACATTTATGACAGCAATTTTTTTCACAATTGAGGCACAACTCAGGCATACACGCAGAGATGGGTGGATTGTATCACACTGTCTCTTCAATCTCTCAATCAAGAAACACAAAAAAATGAGTAAATGACAGTTTCTAAAGGACAATGTCTCCTCTCCCTTTTTCATAAATCTTTTATTGTTATATAGATGGTATAGGAATAGGACAAGTTTCTATACTACAGATTTCATATCTATTAATATTGAGATATCCTTGTATAGATCGCTAAAGAAAACATTTTTGAAATGGAAGTCAGGAAAAATAGTATAAAAGTTTATTGTTACAATTTCTAGATCATAAAACTCCCTTCCATCCGCTGACCAGAGAAGACAACGTGAGGCACATGGAAACAATGGGGAAGCGAATCTTGCCAATACTGGATTTTATTAGAGGCACCCAATTGAATGTAGGTATATGAGATTTTTATATTTATCCATTGTACAAATATTAAAGAATTCTAGAAATTTGGAAAGTTTGTGGCACAGATAGTATAAGTTTTAGGTAGTTTTAGAAACATTCACAGAAAAATCTCATTTGCAAAACCAAATTTAGCTAATGCTTTTATTCCCTTTATAGTCTAAAACATATCACAGTGCTACACTTTGCAACTTCTAGTGTGCATTAGACTAGTGTTCCTTTAAAGAGCTTTTTCTTCATGCCTTCCTGATATCTAATTCAAAGTTGCAGTGAACTTCTCATTTCCAATCAATAACAAAATTTTAGCAAGCACAATGTTTTCCCTATTTTGTTTACTGAGCATATAACCATCTCATTACCTTCACAAAAATTCAAAGCTATTCAACCTAGTGTCTTTGCACTGATGAATTGGCTGCTATGATAAACATTGGCAATTGATCTTTGTGCAGCCTTAAGGTAAATTATCTAATCCCTTTCTATGATCCATGGAAAATATGCTTTTTCAACTTTTCAGTCTTAAAAGTCCAAAATATGACTTGAATAATGCAATGTACTTTTACAAAATTTAAGCCATTGTACTGAAAGTACACAAAGAGAACTTCTCATTAACAGGCTATAAATGCTGCAGATTTCTCCTTTTTTAATATTTTTCAAAAGGGCTGTATATTGGAAATTTTAAAGAATTTTCTTCTTATGGCTTTTGTATTACATCATTGATTTGATATTCTTACGTTACAAGGAGAATCAAGGGGGTCATCACAAACAGCTAGTTAACATCTGTTCAGCAGTTTATCTGCTCAATAACATTATTCAGCATTTCATAAAAGCTATAAAATTCCTAATCTATCAGCATAATTTGTAATTCTAAGCATTACAAACACAAAATCACATTTTTACTACATTTTTCTGCCACACAGCTACACACACATGCACACACACATAAATATGTTCCACTCAATTATCCTTCCCTTTATTTCTGTTAATTAGAAATTCATCTCCATCTTAGCTGGCTCAGGCTGCCATAACAAAATGGCATAGACTGACTGGTTTAAATAACAGAAATTTATTTTTCTGCAATTCTGGAGACCATAAGTCTAAAATCAAGGTACCACATGATGAGGTTCAGATAAGGGTTCCCTTGTTGCCATTCAGAGAGCTGCCTTCTTGCTGTGTCCTTACATGACAGGAAGCCACAGCAAGCATTCTGGGATGTATTCTTATAAGGTCACTAATTCCTTCTTAAGAGTGACATCCATAATGTCATTAAATCCTAAATTCCTCCCAGAGACTTCATCTCCAAATGCCATCAAAATGTAAATGAGAGGCACAAACATTCCATCTAAATCCATTTCATGACCTATTCTATAAATGTTGGGTCCTATTCTTCAATTCACCCTTTATCACAACCTCCATCAACCACATACACACATGTGCCCTCATCAACCTGTCCATCCTAGTTGGAAATTCACACTGTCATTGCTGTCATCATCAGGTCCTTGCAGCAGTGCAATCTTGGCTAACAAGAAGCATCACCATGAAGCCCTAGTTGGTCACATCACTGAGTAGCTGTCCCAGCACAGCCTGGTTGCTATCTGTTGTGGAAATGTTCTCCTGTACCTTGTCTCTTTGGGGCAATGCTTGCCTTACACCATTACTTCGCAAGAAACTGACTACATTTCCTGGCTCATACCTACTAATGTGAAAGTAGGTTCAGCCAATTCAAGCATTATATATTTTCTCCATGTTCATTCCTCTTTTCCTCTTCATTTCAAAGGGCATTATGACCTCATGGAAATTTGTATATGTCTGTATCTTTGTGTGTCTACAAGGGAGATTAAACACCATAATTAAAGAGATTCTTAGTTCTAATTAACAACTCAGTCCTCTTTAGAATCAGTCTCTGTACAAATTTGCTAACTGCAAGGAATTGCATCAACTTTTTGTATTTCCTTTTATGGGAAATGACAGTTTTGGAGAGATTATGTCAGAGTTTTAATGGAATTTACATGAATGAGCCTTAGGGTTCCCAGGGACTGTAAATGTATATAAATGTTGCCATTTTGGTTTCCTATTTTCCCAGCCATAGCTTCATAAGACAGGATTGAATAAAAATGGAGGCCAAAGTAACCTAACTTAATGAAGCAAGTAATGTGTTAGTAATTAGATATTATTCCTACATGGTGGTATCATATAAGACCCAAGCAATACTCAATAGTATTTTAAGTTCCTCTTAGATGTAGGCTTTTTTTTTTCCTGGTCAGATATTAAGTCATCTGCTTAAATATGTAGGTACTGCATTGTCCTCATTGTTACCCTGGTTTGTGTTATATGTAGATAAATCAAGCCTTTTCCTTAAGGTTGTGCCCTTGGGTATGTAACCATATGGCAAGTTGCTTGGCTGCTAAGCTATTTTCTTCTCTTATATAGAATAGGCTGGCATTTGCCAGCTTCACCCCATAGAATTGTAAGGCCAAATGTACCTAACTCACATTGAAGCATTTTAGAAAAGTTTTAGAAGCATTGTTTTGACCAAAAGAATGTTTTCCAGATCTTCCATTCTCTTTTTCTTTATATATGCTACATATTTTGAAATTACATATTCTCCTAACATGAAGACAGTGCTAGTATCCTATGGATTTCAAGTTCTTTTCCTTAGTTCACATTTCTCAGATCACCATTCTCCTCAGATCCCCTCACACAGGCCAGCTGAGGTCCTCTGCAGCCATGAATTAGATTTACTGGGCACAGTGGAACTAGATGCTGGACTGCAGCCTCCCTGACAGCAGGTTTGGACCATAAGCTCCTCAGCTTCACATGTCTTCCAAGACACTTCCACTAGAAGACAATGACCAGCATCTTGGGCAATAGATTCACTCTGAAGAACTTTAGATTTTTCTTTTATATTGATGACTGAGGCATGATTTTCCTTGTTCACTAAGGGGAAGAATCATCCATCTGGAACATCAACACTTTCATCCAGATCTAATAACTAAGAAATATATTTTGTGTCATATATGTTCAGAGATTTTCTAATTCATTTTGACAATGTTCCTTAGTGGCTTTGGAATGTGAGAATACAATGCATTAAAACTTTAGCATTTATAAACTGCAGGAGACCCAAAAGATAATGCTAGTCCTTGGCATAATGTTCCTACCAGAATTACTCATACAATTTTAAAGTATTATCACATTGATATTGTCACATAAGTGATGATAAATACATAGATTTCTAAATGATACTTAGGCAATATCAAGAATTCTCATGATCTAGAGAAGACAAGATAGCCAATCAGTGAGCAACAAAATACAAAGGCTCCCAGGAGAAACAACTCATTTGCCAGAATAAAACACCCTGGAGAGACCCAGACAGAGGGAGATGGATCCTCTTGACACAGGAAGAAATTAAAATGTAAAAAAAGCTATTCAAATACGTCGGGACTACAACTGAAACAGCTAAAAATTACGAGACACAGCGTTTTCATTCGTGGCAACCTGCCAAGTTTGCAAAGGCCTGAATCTGTGCAGGCCAGCAGAGCCACCCAAACTTGTTCCTGCTGCCACTCACAGGAAGCACAGCAGCGCTGAAGTTGAGGCTTGGTAAGCCCAACAGAGAGTGGAGCCGGTGAAAGGACATTCATTAATCCATGGTCAGTGCTGGGAATGAGACTCCCCCACCACGGGAAGGGTGCGACCAAATGGGCAACATGTTAGAATCAGGCAAGAGGAGCCTGAACTGGGAGCAACAGTGACTTCAGTTGGTTCCTCCTCCCAAGAGCAGATTTTGTGGGATTTGCTTGGACTGGGCCATGCCCCTGGCCAGGACCCAATGAGCCATCCCAAATCAATTCCCTGCACCTAGCAAGTACTAACCGGGTGAAGGCACTTGAATTTTGGCTGGCCCGGTGGGGTGGGGCAAACATATGCAGCTGCTGCTTGCACCTCAGTGACAAGAGCAGGCAGGAGAGGGCGGGGTTCCTTGCCAGCATGCTTCAGAGGAAACGTGGCCAACAGGAAAGGGGGCTGGAACCTGCACTGTAACACATGTGGAGGAAGCCAGGGCCATGACAAGAGAGAGAGACAGGAGGAGGCCCCCAGCCCAGAACTATGAGAGCACTGATCCAGGAGAAGGAAAAACAAGGGAGACTGAAGGCGGCAAACACACAACATCAGAAATGGCTTCAATGGACATTAAGAGATATCTTCGGGACCTTGTAGACGAGATCAAAATGGAAACATTAAATCAGGTAAAGCAAGATAGGAGCAGAGTAATAAAAGAAATGCTCTCAGGAAGCATCTCTCAGGATGATACAGATGGAAGAAGGGAGGAACACAAAAAAGGAAAGAAATATTCAATAAGGAATATAAACAAAATATAGAATACATGAAGCAGATTCAAAGAGACTACCAGGAAATTAAAAACTCCATTGAAAGCTGGCAAAATGCCTTAAAAGAAACTAAGGATAGACTATCAAAACTTGAAGACAAGTTTGCAATGTGTAATCATGAAAGGAAAGAGCTCTTAAAAACAACAAGGAAACAGGCAGTAACAATACAAAGGCTAGAAGATAACAAAAGAATCTACAATTTAAGAATAAGAAACATGAACAAAGAAGCAGGAATACATAAAGGCAAATTACAAAGGCTATTCACGGAAATAATTAAGAAAACTTCCCAAATATGGGAAAAGAAAATGACATTCGGTTATGTGAGGCATACAGAACCCCAGCCACCTACAACCAAAACAGATCTACACCCAGACATATAATAATCAAGATACCAGAAATTCAATATAAAAACAGAATATTAAAATCCATCAGAGAAAAGAAACAGATTACCTATAAAGGTAAGCCCATCAGATTCAAGGCTGACTTCTCAGTACAGACCATCAGGTCAAGAAGAGCTTGGAGTGAAGCATTCCAAGCCCTGAGAGAAAATAACCTCCAGCCCAGATTGATGTACCCTGCAAAACTGTCACTAAAAATTAATGGAGAAACAAGATGCTTTCATGACAAAGAGGAACTGGGGGAGTTTGTGACCACCAATCCAATCCTACAGAGAATACTGAAAGACATTCTAGACAGAAAAAAAATACCAGGATTTTAGGAACAGTGGCAGAAAGGCCTCAATGAGTGGGGCAGGCAGTAGAATGAAAGAGAAAACTAGACACACAAAGACAG